>JAWLRI010000471.1:493164-510208 GCA_034781795.1 Crypturellus tataupa | reverse complement strand
TGACCCTGAGGTGGATGGCCTCAGTATTCCCTCTATAACCACGGGCAACCACCACGGGTTGATAGCGAATCCGACAACTTCCAGCCAGATGGTGAGATAAGAGACAAGGGTCAGAGTCATAACAGCAGCAAACAGTACCACCTTAAATCAAACTCTGGATTTCCTTTGGAAGGATGGAAAGTAAACCATGTTCTCTATGCGTTATGGCCAGGTGAAGATGTATGGGCAGATCTTATAAGAAGAAGTGGGAAGTAACTCCTTTAGGCTGCAGTGGGCACTGCTGAATTCTGATGTGGGAGGGCATGGCTTCATGCAGCGTTCCTCCTGCAAGCAGCTGCAAATGGACTGAGACTTTTTGAACTCTAGGATTGGCATCAACCACACTTATTTCCAGTGCCAAGACAAGCAAAATGGAGCTGACTGCATTATCTACAAGTTTCACTTGCAACAAATAAGGAACAAAATCAGAATATATAACACGATTATTCCATTTGGACTGGTAATGTATACTTCATAAAACTGAATGAGTACAGTCATGATAATCCTAATCAATAAACTGTAGCAATACATTGCATATGTCTAAGAAGGTTTATTTGTACAACAGAGCATTGTTGATTGGACAATATATTTTGTGAATTTCTTCCTTCTTGGAGCAACTTCCATGGCCACAGCTCATAACTGTGACCAGTTAGGATGGAACATGCAGCCCACATGGCATCCAAACAATTTCTTCAGGTTTGCAGATGCTGAGGACTTAAGAATACACTGTTTTCTCAAGTAAATTATACAAACAGAGAGACAACTGAAATAATGACATTTTCAGATTTTGGACTAATTGTATAGATCATCCTTAGGCAATAATACAAAACTCCTGCCTTTATTCTTCCTGTTTCCAAAACCCTCTGCGTGACGCAAAACCTCTATGTGAAAAAAATGCAGTATTTTGTTTGGAGGAAGACGGACATATAAGTATCTGATGTAGTTTATTTGGAGTTTCTGTCGTAGCTGCATAGCCATGAAGCTCTGTCTGAATTATTTTATATATATATAATAATATATATATCATTATACCCTTCCAACAGCTGAAGGTGAACCAGGGTTAAAGCAGTCAGGGGTTAGGGCTAACACACTTCCTCCGCAGATCCCTAAACCAGCACAGTTCTTTTCCCAAGCGGGATGTGAATAATCTGAAATATTTAATAAGGAGGAAATAGGTCTTTATGCAAAGAGCTACTGCAGAGTTTAAAGATTCCTGACTCCTCCACATTACTGATACAAGCAACAAAAGGACATTTACTTTATCCTCCTGCACTAAGTAGGTAGTTTTCATCCTGATTACCTTCTTTCATTAAATAAGATATTTAGCTAAAGTCATTTTGTTCTATAACTGTTTTGTATTTTATTCTGATAAATACTTGGTGTGAAAAGGCACTTGCTTCTGAATCAAAATGTTACATAGCCTCATATTTTGTGACACAGACAGCAATTTTCCACTGAAACTTCATCTGTTCCAACCTAGAATTGGATACCTAAGCCAGAGAGTAAACGTAAAAGGGTAAAAGGGTTCCATTTTCTGCACTTATTTTCTGAATATCTCGTATTTTTAAAATGAAAGACCAGTTGCCTTGTTTATTTTTTAAAGGCTGCTTTTAACAGATCAGATACTTTAAAAAAAAAATCATGAAGATAATACAGAACCAGGCAGGGGACCAGAGCCAGCAGAATCTGCCCTAACTTTGTGAACTTCACAGGGTGGCTTTTCTGCAGACTGCAATGCGCTGTGCAGCACAAGTGGCTGTAGAGCCCAAGGCCAGAGGGTATTTTTCATTGCTGAGAACAGAAATGTGAAAGATTTCCCTATAAATATACATTGGACTAAATTGAGGTGGGGGGAGTGGAAAAGTAGATAGGGACAGATGCTGCAGAAGTACTAAAATATGCAAAATCATTCTAAAGAGTAGATGTTCAGTTGTCCTCTAAGGCAAGGGGGAAGGGCAAGAAGGAATCACTTTAATTTGCATTAAAGAAAGTTTAGGTCCAATATTAAGGAGGACAGTGAAGCAGGTTGCTGCAGGAGGCTGCTGAAATAGGAAGCTGTAGAATTTCATTGACTCAAGAATTTTATTAGACATTTTGCCAAACATGCTTCAGGAATGGCCTATATACATTGGAGTCTGTCTGAGAGAGATGCACTTCACAGCAAGTCCAGAGACAAGATAGTCTGGAGATCCCTTCTGCCTCTGCATTTCTACAAATTGCAAGTTCTTTTCAGTTGGCCTTTTACAACCATCTGTAGTAAGCATCAAACAAGCGAATGTTTGTTTGCAGAAAAATATCATAATGTTCCTGCTCTAAAGCAGTTGTGCTTTACCCACACCAGCAGTGCTTGCCAAGTCAGATCCCTTTGTAGATCTTTAGCTACTAAAAATGATTCAAAACACTATATAAAATAGGTAACTCAGCACAAAGTAAGAAGAGTAAATATTCAAAACTGTAACTATTGCAAGCAGTTTAAGTGACAACCATGTGTTTAGTGTGTCTTATAATACTAAGATTCTCAATATAATTTAAATAAAAGGCAAAGTATTCCAAGTAACAAATGTCTGTCTTACTAATGACCTGGGAAAGTCTAAGTTTGTCTAATAATTTGCTGTAATTTTCCACTCTAATATGTCCATTCTGTATCATTTTTAATTGAGCAAGAAATCACCTTATTCTACTGCACTGGGGCTGTAGACAATGATAGTCGTTTCTCAAGCATTTTTGGCAAACCCAGTCAATACTGGGAAATCAATGCTTAGTCAATGCTAGTGCAATGCTAGTGCAATATTATGAAATGTTCCAAACTTAGAGAAAAAGAGTGCTTAAATCTCATGTCTTAAACAGCATCTGTTGAAGAATCTGTGCTCTGCTGACAGCCCTTGAACAGCCTAAAAATGTAGTAACGTCATAAATATCTAAGACAAAGAAAATCAACGAGGCTGAATCTGAAACAAGCCTGAGTATGTAAAAAGTGCAATAAAATCTTCAAACCACTTAAAGTCTACCACAAAAACATAACTAGCTCAACCCATCCCCCTTACTTTCCCATTAGAGGATTTTTCCAACTTTTAGGAAAATATATAGTCTGCAAGCAATTAAAAGATCCATCTGTTTCCATAAACTATCATCAATCAATCTCTCTCCACCCAGCCCTTTTCTTTTCTGAAATGGAAACACATCTCTTAATATATACTTCTCCTTTTACATATGGTATATTAAGCATGCAGCAAATGTACTCTGAAACCATAATGCGATCTCAGTTCTGTGCTTTTTTTTTTTGTATGTTGAAATGGAAGATTTCAGAGACTACAGTGGAATTATTGATCTGTTTAGTGTTAGGAAAGCTATTGATTATGTGCTGGTGTGGGCTTACACAAGCATAAGTTGACCTTGCAGGGTATTTTATTTGTGTTTCAGCTATGTTTTACTGAAACAGGATGTGTTAAGGAATACTTTATATATGTGAGAGTTTAATATACTTCAATTTAATCCCTTCAAGGAGGAATAAGATTTTATAATCTGTAAGAATGTTTAACCACATTTTTTCAGAAGAAGAATTAATTGGGTGAAGGTAATAGAGGTCAGGTGGATTAAGAAGCAGGAGGAGAAACTATAGAACTATGAAGAACAGGCTGATCTCTCAGCTATTATTTCTCAGACCTCAAGTTCTAAATAAATAAAAGGGCAACATTAGCATTTTTTAAAGTGTATTTTACATTTAGGCATTTCCTTTTCCTTTCATTACCAGATTCAGATAAGGTTTGTCAGGAATGGGGTTTCCGCAGGGTGGGAGCCCTGTGTGCACAGCTCGCCCAGGGCCGTCCCTGCGCGATACCACTGCGGCCCGACTGCTGCATCTCCCTGCCAGGCCCCCGCTCAGCAACACGAAGGCAGTGCCCAGAGGCCCCTCTGAGCCACCATTCTCCCTTGCCCTGCCCCAGGCATTTTGAGGGCTCTTTCAACTATTTACTAGCTTCCAGCAGAAACAAGCACTGCAGCTACTGGGAAAAACTGCAGAAGATTTGCCACCACAGGTCTATAGCCCAAATGAGAATAAATCAGACTTAAAAGTCTATAAATCAGAGATGCAGAGGTATAAAAAACAATTACAGCTTGCATCCAGCTGGGCTCTATTTTGTTGCACTAATGAAACATCTCTTTTAAGCTGAAAACCTTTGGTGAATGCTAATATAATAATTAATATTCATGTTACCTAGGGAACCTTAGACTCTACCAACTGTAGCTAGAAGAGCCTTTGCAGAGAAATCTACCCAACAGTTTTTCTAGAGCTTTAAGAATGATGCTTCAAGGCAGCTGCAGGATTATTTCACCTCCCTTTCCAAATTTGCACCAATCCTCTCTTATATGTAAGAAATTAAGGACTTGCTGTATCCAAAACAAGTTGGAACTGATGTAAATCTGAAAAGGGAAGCAGAATTCAGGTGAGCTTTGAAACAAAGGGATGGAAATGCTAGACTGCTAGTTGTAAAGCACGTGAGAAAAAAACAAAGAAAGCAAAGCTGATTTTTGTAGAGATCTGAATAGAGCATACTTCTGTTCTGTATGTGTTGACAGTTCTAAGTGTTGGAAAAGACTTTCCTGAAATCACTCTTACTGGGCTATATCTACACTATATATACCCTGCTAGCCTGTGCTGTGAAGTCAGATAATCCTGAGGAATGGCCAACAAACACTCACACACGGCACACTTTGCTAGACCACAAGAGCAATGAACCAAGTGTTTGCACAAGCTTCTCGGAGGGCAAAACGAATCTGGCAGCACTAACACCAGCATTAAGGACACTAAATAAATGAAGGCACAGGAGACGACTGGTTCCCTGGCCGAAGCAGGACAAAATTCATCACAAAAAACAAAAACAAAAACAAAAAAAACTGTGACTGTGGCTATGGAGGCATTGAAGAGTGCACCATGACGTACTTGCTCCTTGACTCTTCTTCATTTTGAGAAAGGCATGGGTGACAGCACAGCGCTGATGAGAACCGCTGAGCACGGCCACACAGTGCTGCAGCTTGGCGTGTGTGAGCAGGCGCAGCAGAGCAGCTTTAGATAAAGACATCCAGAAAGTGCAAAGGGCAGCGCTGCCAGCACACAAACACAGTTCGCAGGGCTGCATACCAGAGCTGGGCTAGGAAGGGCAGGCCACGCTGGAATCATGGGAAGAATATAGGAACATTGTCAGAGAATGCAGGGATGCAACAAAGAAGGCCAAGGCCCATCTGGAATTAGAGTTAGAGAGAGATGTCAGGGACAACAGAAAGGGCTTCTACAAATACATCAGCAGCAAGAGGAAGACTGGGGAAAATGTTAGTTCACTGCTGAATGAGGAGGGTGCCTTAGTGGCAGAGGATGCAGAGAAGGCAGAGTTACTAAATGCCTTCTTTGCTTCTGTCTTTACTGCTAAGGCTAGTGCCCATGAACTATAGAGCCTGGAGACGAGAGAGAACTGGGAGAGAGGAGAACTTTCTGCTCATAAAGGACAACTGGGTTAGGGATTATCTAGGCAAAACGGATACCCATAAACCTATGGGCCCAGACAGGATGTACCCAAGAGTGCTGCAGGAACTGGCAGGGGTCATTGCTCAGCCGCTCCCCATCATCTTCAAGAGGTCATGGAAGGCAGAGGAGGTACCAGAGGACTGGAAGAAACCAGCATCACTCCAGTCTTCAAAAAGGGTAAGAGGGAGGACACGGGAAACTACAGGCTGGTCAGCCTCACCTCCATCCCTGGAAAAGTGATGGAGCAGCTCATCCTAGAGACCACCTCTAGGCATGTCAAGGAAAAGAAGGTGATCAGGTAGTTAGGTAGGTCAGGTAGTCAGCACGGATTCACCACGGGGGAGTTGTGTCTGACAAACCTGATAGCCTTCTACGATGAGGTGACTGGCTGGCTGGATGATAGGAGAGCTGTGGACGTTATCTACCTCGACTTCAGCAAGGCTTTCAACACTGTCTCCCATAACATCCTCATGGGGAAGCTCAGGAAGTGTGGACTGGACGAGTGGACGGTGAGGTGGATTGAGAACTGGCTGGATGGCAGAGCCCAGAGGGTGGTGATAAAAGGGGCTGAGCCTAGTTGAAGGCCTGTGGTCAGTGGTGTCCTGCAGGGGTCAGTACTGTACCTGGTGCTGTTCAACTTCTTCATCAACACCTTGGACGAGGGCACAGAGCGCACCCTCAGCCAGTTTGCAGATGATACCAAACTGGGAAGAGTGGCCGACACTCCCGAGGGCTGTGCTGCCATTCAGAGAGACCTGGACAGGATGGAGAGCTGGGCAGAGAGGAACCTTATGAAGTTCAACAAGGACAAGTGCAGGGTACTGCATCTGGGGAGGAATAACCCCAGGCACCAGTACAGATGAGAGGTTGACTTGCTGGAAAGCAGCTCTGTGGAGAGGGATTTGGGAGTTCTGGTTGACAACAGGTTAACCATGAGTCAGCAGTGTGCCCTTCTGGCCAAGAAGGCCAATGGGATCCTGGCAGCATCAGGAGGAGCATTGCCAGCAGGTCAAGGGAGGGGATCCTGCCCCTCTGCTCAGCTCTGGGGAGGTACCTGGAGTATTGGGGGCAGTTCTGGGCTTCCCAGTACAAGAGGGACCTGGAGCTTCTAGAAGGGATGCAGGAGAGACCCTACACAAGGATGATTAAGGAACTGGAGCATTTGTCATATGAGCAAAGACTAAGTGAGCTGGGCCTGTTTAGTCTGGAGAAGAGAAGGCTGAGAGGAAATCTGATCAATATGTACAAGTACCTGAGGGAAGAATGTAGGGAGGATGGCACCAAACTCTTCTTGGTGGTGGCCAGTGCCATGACAAGGGGTAATGGGTACAAATTGAAACACAGGAAGTTCCATCTCCATATGAAGAAGAACTTCTTTCCTGTGAGGGTGCCAGAGCCCTGGCACAGGCTGCCCAGAGGCTGTGCAGGCTCCTTCTCTGGAGATCTTCAAACCCTCCTGGATGCCACCCTGTGCCACATGCTGTAGGTGTCCCTGCTGGAGCAGCGGGGTTGGACTGGATGATCTCTAGAGGTCCCTGCCAACTTTAATCATTCTGTGATTCTTCTGCTTTTTGTGCACTGGGACCACTACAGCTTCAGTCAGAGTCAGGGTCAGTCAGAGTTGGCAGCTGAAATCCTTTTGGCAAAGACAAGTAGTTCTTTCCTGCACTGCACCTCTGATCCATATCCTTTTATTTGACCTGGATTTCCTGGGAGTTAGACTTACAGGGAGAAGAGATGTGTACTCATCAGCACACAGTTCTGCCTTCCAGGAACATATGATTTATGGAGCACAGATTCATTTACTCCACTACCAGTAAGATAATAGCAATCAGCTATTATTTCAAAGGAAAAACACAAGAAAGCTTCTTTGAGAAATTCTCTATCCTCCGGGAATCTTCTTTTGAACCTTACTAATTAGAGGTTAGTTTATGTCCTGCGGCATAAGACATTAAATCCCTTATGCATATACATCTTTTACACATATTTCACTGTTCTTCAGAACTTCAGGGTTATATAGAGATGTCCTCACCGACATCATGCCCGAGGAGCACGGAGGTGTTCACTCCATTTAACAGATAGGCAAGCAAGGAAAGAAGACAAGCAGCTTCTGCAGCCTAGTCAGCAGGCAGATTCCTGTGACCCAGCGGACTCCAGCTCTCCTCCTGATGGGGACTGGCTCTATTACCCAAGCTGCTGCACAGCCTCACTGAGGTTACCTTCCTCCACTGCAGAATGGGTACGTTTATCAGATTAATGAGATTTTTAGAAATTATTATTTTTATTAATATTTAATAATTATTAAATATTAATTAGCAATTATTATGCCTTATTGATATTAGATAAAATTAGAAAACAAAAAGGAGAGAGGTACTGCCACAGGATTACTAATTGATTGAGGAAATGGACAGGAGGGAATGAAAGATGGGGCAGTACCAGAGACAGGGAGACAAGAAGGAACTGCATGGGGAGTAGAAACTTCTAAGCGGATGAGGAAAAGAAAGGACTACCTTTCTTCATCACATTTCTAGAAGCTCTATTCCCCACAAAGCTTTGTCACTGTATCACTCCTAAGCTGCAGTGTCCTTGCAGAGCTAGTTCCAGGCTTAAAGTCTAAATCTAAGAGTGCAGTAAGCACAAATGTTTAGCTGGTAATAAAATGGTAATTTTATACTGAATTTCTTTTTCTCACTCTCTGTTTCTACATCTCCATGTCATATTCGACACCGCTGCATGGCTAAAGCCCAACAGAGCTTATTGAAAGCTTCTCAGATCTTAACTCTACACATTATACTGCTTCAGCTTTGGGAAACACCACTCGTCAACAGCAATGATCAGCTGAACAGCAATTTATGCAGCACAAAGATCACTCCCCTCCATCATTTCTTCCAATAGTATTACACTTAGCACATGGATATCAAGCTTTCAAAGCTAGTTAATTCCAAAGAGTTGGAAGGTAGGTCAGTTTATTTATTTTTAACGATCTTGACAGAATCTCTAATTCTGTTCCATGCAACAGGGTAATTCAGAGAGTGCTTTCCCTCTGGAGAAACTAGTGTTGACACCATGAAGCTGTTCTCTAAATCCAGCATGACGCATTTCCAAATGAGAGTGGAAGCTTTGCAGGGATTGCGGTCCCTACGGAGCACATACTTATGTGCAAGCTTGAATATATGTGCAGTCTTGACAGGAACAGGTGTAACCATGTGCTTCTTTGCACGGGTGTCATGACATGCAGAGCTGAGCCTAATGAGCACCTTAGGCACCTCTGCAACAGTAACAACAGTCTTGGGGTAAGAAATATTCCCTTTCATTGCAAAGAGCCTTGTCAGAGTGTCAATTCAGACAAACAAAAACCACACTACTAGATGTATTTAATACTGTATGCTTTGTTTTGAGGCTATTTTTAATCCATTCTAGCAAGTTAGTTAACTATTCATTGCAGTGGGGATAGGTGAAATTATTTCTTTTGTGTAGTTCTTTTATCTTGCTGTTTGCACCATTCTATGCAAGTAAACAAAAAGAACCTCAATATCAAAAGAATAAGATAAATACATAGCTATGTCTGCAGTCTGAAAACAAGACAAAAGAATCTTTACAATAGGTAAGATCTCAGTTTATTGTTTCTTAGACAAACCTGGTCTAATTTAGCTTTGCTAAATGAGAAAATTAAAATTACCTGAATTTTGTACACTCTTCCGGTCTCTTTATCCAAGTGCAGTTTTGAAGTTTTGTGACTAAGTAAAGAAAATAATCTTCTGAATATCTAAAAAAGACAAGAACATCAAATGCTAGAGTATGCAAATAGATATTTAGAAACCGTCTCTAAAATATTCAAATGATACATGTATTAATAACAACATGCATGGTGCATATATAATAGATTGCTTTAGAATTCATAACACATTTTATTTCTATAATTTTTAACAGTACTATCCTCATTAAATTAGCTTGACCTAATAAACATGCTTTTTTTCATACCAATGTCCTTATGAACCCTTCATTTTTAGAAATTTCCTGTTTTCAAGCTTAGATATTAGACTATAACTATCCTAAAGTTATTGGACTCTTCAGAAATTATTTCCAGTACAGAAATCCAAAATAATACAAAAAAAACGGTCTTGTACTTGCCATTTTAAACTTCAATAGCATTTTGAGATACCACTCTTGCAAGCCAAGATGAAGCATTACACTTTTTTTCTGTCTTTTCTTTCATCTACTTTATGAACTCCCCAAGGTTCAATTCAACAATTTAAGACATAGATCAACATTTGCAGACCTAAGTTTTTCTGCATTTTTTTTTCTTAAATAAAATAACCAATCTGTTTTATATCTAACAGGATTAAGCCTCACTGGGCTACATGTAACCAGAAAGTTTTTTCTCCTTTAAACCCTTTTCAAGAGATTTAAATTTATCCACATGTGAAATATTGAAGAACTCGTAAACCAAAAGACAGGTGAAATTTCTTCCTTTATAGGTTCTATTTTAATATCTCTCCTATTATGGTTTGATCAACTTTTTAAATACAGACTCTGACTTACAAGAAGGATTGGAGGGTGAAGAGAAGACAACACGAACCGGACATCATATGACTACAAATTCTGTGGCACATCTCTAAAAAAATATCTACCTTGTTTTATTTTAGCAACAAAGACTTAGTGTTGGCCCAAAGCCAAATGACCAGGAGTTTATTTAAGCTGAAACTTAGAAGTGTGTTTTTGAACAGCCTTCCAGCAAGAGCTGGTAAGGCAAAAACCTCACTTGCTTTTAACTGGAGCACGAGAAATGATAAAAAGGCATACACAATTTGTGGTGGCTTGCAACGGCAAAGCACTCAACATCCCAAAATGTTCTTTCCACCTCTATGTACATTTGGTACTGAGAAAAATCAGTGTCACTCATAGCACTAAATCTATGGCCTGAGGAGAAACCATGGGCACTAACTGTTAGAAAATGTGAGGAGCTTCTTACCTGCAACAGCAGCTACCTACCATATAACTGATATCTGCACCTACAGTAAAAGCACCCACTACAGTGCAAAAACTGGATGAATAGCTCGAAGGTTTCAGAGTCCACCAGCCTTTCCCAAGCAAAACTTCACTTACTTAGAAGTCACTGCAATCAGAGCAACAGTTCTGCTTGCCCTTTACATGCAGTTTCGTTCATCTTGTGACTTAGAGCTGCACGGATGGTCACAGCTCATCTTTCCCAGACGTCAGCCCAGTGCCTCAAGTGGCAGAGCTGTCTCAGCGGCGGGTCCCGCAGGCCAGGGGCTCCTGCGACTGCGGCAGCTCCCGGCTCCCACAGCGCCTCGGCGGCCGCGGGGCTTGTGGCTTCTCTTGAATTCAGTTACATGCAAAGAACAATCTGAATAGAGACAATATTCTCATAAACTATATTTTAATCTGAAAATGAAGCTCTGAGGTTTGCTGCAGCTGGGTTTGCAGCCCAGAAAGCTTTTTTTCATACTCCAAAAATCTATTTTGGCCTTTCCCACTTTAAAGGACCCTCAGGGACTCATCCTCTAGTGGAATCAATCCAGGATCGTCATCAAGATTTCATTTCATGGCTCTGATGTAACCTAGACAGTCCTTTTCTCCTTCATTTTATTATATAGAGCTGGGACAATTTATATTATTTTCATGGAAATCCAAGAGTTTACAGTACGTACTCACTGTTGCTAAAAGGATTTTATTATTAAAATAAAAAAGCTGAAGTAAATTGAACTATAACAATGTGTGAACAAGACAATAATTATAGTGCTGAGAACGGTGAATAAAATATGTTCTGTCCTGTTTTTGCCTGTCACCTGCATACAAACTATTATATAATGACGTGCTGTCCTAGGAAACTCACTTGTATTGTATGAGCCTAGCTGACAAATAATGTCTTGAAGATTTTTTGCCAATGATTTTTGTCAGGTACACAGTGACCTTCCAAATGAAGTGGAATGGCTAAAGTGAAATTATCAAGCAGAGGCGAGGCACTGACAACGTACAAGCATCTAGCAGGTTTTAGCAGGTATCTAAAGGACAACAGCAAGGACAGAGGTGCTGAGGTGGAAGAGAAACAGCAGGTGAAATGTCCGAACAGAGACAGATGTCATCCCCCTCGTTCACTTCTGTCCTAAACACCTAAATGGGCGAAATAAAAGCTCTTTGAGCTAGGAGGAAACACAAGAAGCAGGGGTGACCCAGAGTGATCCTTCCTAGTTGTCAGAAAATGTTCAAGAATTAAACAAATGCCCCCCTCCCAAAAAGAAAGCAACAAACCAACCAACCAAACAAACACAGCAGGAGATGCAAAAGAAGGGAAGGATCTCTCCTGCCTTTGGATGCTTTACTACTGCCAAAACAACGTACAGCTTTTAAAACACTGAGGGGAGTGTGTGCAAGGCTCCCTCCCCAACACAAATGGAAGTCTTCCAGCCCATAGCTCAGCATTTCAGGCACTTAATCACCAAAAGCCACCAATAGCACATGCCTGTTATAGTAATACTTCACACTTACACTTTTTTTGCTATTTTAAAATCTGTCAAGCTTTAACACTTTTTTTTTTTTTTTGTCTCTACCAGCTTAGGAAGCCAAAAAGTCCAGAATATCCCCAAAGTCTTCTACAACTGCAATATAAATCATTTAAATACCATGCCTGTGGGTAACACTTTCAAAATGCATCACAGATCCTGTCCCAGCGGCTCTTCTCAGTAAAGGAAAGAGAGCTGCAAAACTCACAGGGCAAAGCAATACCCTGCCCTTCATCCCAAAGGGCAGTTTTACTTCCTACCTGCCCAGTTCACCTCATTTACTGGAGCACTCCTTTTCTTTTAGCCACAGGGCAAACTTTCTCCAAATTCTCCTGGATCCTCTGCTCCAAAACATTCTAAATGCAAGAAATAAGTCTTCATTCTTACAGCCTGCACTGCTTTGTAAGACCCAGGATGGATAAGAGCTTTCATATTGCCACAGCTAGACTTTAGAGGCAAGACGGCAGCCAGTGTTCCCTCTCTCGGTGTTAATCACTCGCCCAGTGTTTCAGCTAACTGTATTCTTCAAGCTGTCTGCCAATCTCTACTGCAGCTCCCAGTGATGCTACAGTAGCACAGTGGTCTTCCACCCTTTGAAAGGGTAAAAACATTTAAGATAGTGTTGCTAATGAGGTCTGGGGGGAGGAAAAAAATTTAAAGAAAAGGAAAAAGAGGGAGAAGAATACAATAATATAACTAATAAGTAAAGCAGAGTGAAGTTAGTGGGGATGAAGGACAGAAGGGGAGAAAAGAAAGAAATCTGGCATTGAAATCATTGGTGAGGGAGCTGGGGAAAAAGAAATTAGAAAAAAATAAATGTCTAAAATAGGAAAAGGAGGAAAACATTACTGTTTTAATTCCAATAAACATATAAAACTAGACAATGTTGCGAATACAGTGACTTAAAAATAGCTGTAAGATCTTAAAAGGTAATGCAAAGGTGGTGAGAGAGCAGAAGTTTTAAAATCATAACTCAGGGCTGGCTTTGGATTACTTCTTCAGTTCTTTGACTTGGGGGGAAGGAAAACAAAGAAACCCCCCATACAGCTATTTTTGGTGGAGATTCTGTTTCTCATTCCACTTCCCTTCTCTTTACAAGTAAAAGAAAAATATGTAACTGCATATAATTCAATTTTAAAGACACCAGGGAACGTACTTTTTACCATCCAGTCCCAGTAGGAAGGCTGTCTTATCTACAATGTTTGCTCTGTTGGTACATCCATAGGCACCAGGAGTGAAACACCTAAAAAGGAAGGGACTGCTTCTCCTACTTCCACCTTAGAAAGAAGCAAGGAATTCAAGCAGGATTGATATCAAAGATTTTTTTCTATGATAGGAAAGGTAAGTAGAAAGCTAAAACGGAATGTTTCTTCCAAGATGTACCAACAACTGAATAATTAGTTTCCCATGGACTAGTTAATCTTATAATGAGTGCAATTAATTAGCAATTTATACTAGCACATTTTTATACTTATTCTAGTGTAAATGCTGAAATGAGTCTATTAACTATGGTTGCTCACAGCAGGAGTGTTCACTAATCATGAAAAAGACACTCAAGAATGAAATTATCCCTCACATGTTCTGCTTTACCTCTTTTTAAAGATCTTGTAATGAAAAGCTGTTAACTGGGGATGAGGGGATCTTGTTGACTTACACTGTGAGGAAAATAAAAAGCCAAAAAAAAGAATAAGCTTAAAACATGTGAAAGAAAAAATGCAAGCAAACATTGGTTGAACAATTGCAATTTCCTGCAATTCCACATGAACAGCATGGAGAATTTTGTGCAAAAGGAGGACAATTTTTTAGTCTTCCATTTAAAATAAACAAAGCAGAAAGCAAAGCAAATACTCACCTTTTTTTCTTAATCAATGACGACAAAATATTGTCCTGAATTGCCTTGCATTTTGAAGTCTGTTCAAACTGATAAATTCCATTTTTATCAGTAATTGTTCTGTTAAATGGAAAAAAAAAATGCATGAGGGGAAGGCAACAAACTTTGAAAGAGAACATATTCTGACAGCACTGCTGCATTTAATTTTCTATGACAAAGAGATTAATAGTTGTTGGTTTTAGCTGAAAACATTACCAAGGAATTCTTAGTCACTCCTATTGTGAAGCTCCTGTGAAAAGGGGAGTTTGCTGCTAGTGATTGTAACATATTTGACTCTTTAAATAATCCCATTTCACACTATGAATTACATTATGTTGATTAAAATGTAAAGCAGAAGGTATTTGAAAAAAATGAAATGGGAAGCCTCTTGCAAATTATGTTTTAAAGATATCTTAAATATTTATCATTAGAGTATTTTAGCAGATTTCTAAAAATCTAGTGTTCTAAACTTTTGGATAAAATGCAATATTCTGATCCAAACTAAAATGTACAGAAAATAGCCAACACACTAGGTGAAGTGCCTGGGACCACCATGCTGTTTGCAGGAGGACAAAAACCCAAGTCAGCTCTGTGTAGACTAAGGGTCTTAATGCTTTATATATGATGCAAATTTTTGCTTCTGCATCACCATTGCCATTCCTTTTACAAGCAAGGACTCAAATGACGTTGCCTGCACTTCCTAAACCATTGAGACTACTTTTCAAGAAGATTTCTAACAAGCTGATTCTGCAGCTCTTATTTGGGCAAGATGCCATTTCCAGTCATAAATAATTCAAATGGAAAGAGTCTGATTAAAGAAGAAAGAGCAAAATAAATGCTAGTTTATTTTGGTACTAAGTTGGCTGGCATTTTTATAGCTATGATAGGAGAAGAATAAAGGGCCTTTCCCTCTCTTGATATCACCTGCCCATTTCTTTCCAAAATACAGGTATACGGGAGCTTGATCTGAACGGTTCCACGTACACCAAAGTACCACCTGGGGTCCTTCTTTTCATAAAAGGAGCCAGTACCTGCTCCCAGACAAATCTAGTTAGCACCGACTCACATTTCCCCTCTCTGCTTCTTCAGCTCAGCAAGCTGAAAATGATCCTTCTTCTGCAGCTGCAGCTTAAACCAGGAGAAATGGCTATAGGCTAAGCCTAGCTCTATAAACATAACCTTAAAAAAAAAAAAGAAAAAGAAAAAGAACTATCAATATTATTAACCAAGTCCATTTTACTCCTGCAATTTTTCTTTTCCATTTTCACCAAAATGCAGACACTGGACCCCTGCCTGAGGTCCCCCTGATGCAGCCTGAGCGCCTCTGAGCCCGGCGGCCAGAGGAGGGTTCCTGCCGCGAGGGGGGCCGGGCGCCCGGTCCCATCCCTGCCAGGGGCACCTGCAGGCACCACCTGAGAGCCAACGTGTCTCCACAAGGAGCATTCAGCTCGGGGCACAGAAACAACATGAGGTTTGCACAGCTTCCTTCTAGTTGGTGTCCAGGCACCAGTGGAGGCAGTGCACACTATTCTCTCAACCAACTACCAGTTTTACTCTAAATTAACTTTCTAAATTAACAGAAGTGCCTCTAACTGAAGGGAATTGCTTTGTTTTAAACACTTTTTTTTTTAAACCCACATAATTCCATGTCAAGACTTGAAATTTTCAAAAAGAAAGAAGTTGCATAAAAAAGAATGAGCAAAATAAAGCCCGGTTCAGTTTTGTCATTAAATCCTGTCACTTTTATAGCCATCAAAGGAGAAAAAGAAGTCTTTCTTCCCTTTCCATGACCATCCAGATTGTTTGAAATGATACAAATATGGGAAAAGTCAGACATGATTATTAATCCATTTTTTCTCCATATCACATAAACTCAGTCCATCACCAAAACATTTCTTCTTCTTCCCTGAGGGAATCTATGTTCAAAAATAACAATCTTAAAAAGAAAAGAAAAAATGACCACAGCATATCTATCCTGTAAGAATGAGACCGTACTTCCAAACAAAGAAAAGCCTGTCTTCCCTAAGAAGGATGTTTAGAATAGGTGAAAGAAAAGCAGAAACAGGGAGAAACCTCATCTCACCCTGTTTCTAATGATTTAGTGCAGGTTGCTCCAGGATGCACCATGCAGAAGCAGTGTGTCCTACTGCCTGCATTTTCTCTGATCTGCATTCAAACCTGAAGCCTATTGATCTGGGAATCAACAAGGCTAAATGGAGAGTCAACAAGGAAGCATGGAGCGGAGTGGAGAGGGACAGAAAAAGGAAGAAACACTAGCAAACCCAAACCAAAAAAGCGATCAGGAAATACTGTGCTGCAACAAAGCCACCAACACTGCAGCAAAGACACACCCGGGACCGAAAGGCCAAGGCCTCCCTCAGTGGCCTGCAAGGCTGCTGCCCACAGGCCCGGCCGGGAGCCCCGCAGGTCTGTGCGGCAGCGTCTTCAAGGGGCCTTGGAGTCGGACTGGCAGCCACTCCAAAAGCAGAGGTAACTTTACCCCAATTTCAGACGGAATTAAGCCCACGCTTTATAGGAAAATTCCCTCTCCTCATCTTTATTTGTTCCTGCCCAGCAGAACTAGTTAGTCCTTTTTTCCCCTACATCTTATTCTTTTTCTCTCTCTGCAGCAGCACAAAACCTCTGAACTCTGTTCCAGCTGAGCATCTCCAGTTATATGGGACAGCTTGTGCACACTAAACTTCATGTGCATTTATATCTTACTACCAGATTTGGCACTGATCAACACTAGGCAGATTGTGAATACGTTTCTGTCTTAACTTCCAGTGGAGACACTCATTTGTATTTGAGTCTCATACTGTATTAGTTGAATACCAGAGTTCTTAAAAACCTGTAATCCAGCGAAGAGTGGTCTTAACTGCTGCCTTTGACATCAATTTAAATGAATGAGATAAGAATATATTGATGTTTTCGAGGTTCGAGGTTCCTGACACCACTCCTTGGTGAAATGGGCTATGAAATGGTTTTGTCAAACAATAGGAGCGAGAACTTGTCCTGTAACATTAATCACAGTAACTGTGAAAGAGCCAAATCCTGCTATCCCTGTACAAGCTCCCATGGAAGTTTTGC
>JAWLRI010000471.1:444886-488328 GCA_034781795.1 Crypturellus tataupa | reverse complement strand
GGCAGCCCAAACCGCTGTGGCCACCGTGAGTGTGCGGGGGCTGCGGGGCGGGGCGCGGGGCCCCTCGGGGCGCGGCGGGAGCGCGCTCAGGAGAGCGGCGGGCGCCGCTTCACTGCGCCAGGAGCAGCTGGACCAGGTTAACAGTGACCTCGGCCACCTCAGCTCGGAGGTGACGCGGCTCAGCTGTAGAGCAGCTAGGGAAAACTGTACCCCCTGCTTTCCGGCAGGAAAGCCTTTGCCCCGCTTTAAAACTGAGGCCTATGCTGTTAATCATCAACATCTGAGTCTTGCACAAGTGGGGGACGGAAACTTGCAAGGCTGAAGCTCGATTTTTGTCATTGCTCATTTGGAGAGTGGCAAAAAACAAGATCTTCATTTGAAATCCCTGTCTGGGATGTTGCATTTCTGATCTGCCTGCAGGTAAATAAAATGACAATCTACATGATTAAACGGTTTATTTAAAGAATTATATTACTGAACAACACACTAATTTCGCAGATGGCCTACCTAGGAATTAAGGAATGCAAAACACACACCTGGTAACACTGTTTGTACCATCCTGCACTGAATTGTGATGATGGATGAAAGCGACCACAGTCAAGCAAGGACATTTTGGTGTGGAACTGCAGATTATTTTGCCTAACAAGTCCAGTCCGCTGTAGTCTGGCAGCATGATCATCTCTCCAAGTTAAAATATCTCATAGATATTGTTCTCACCTATTTTTACTGCAAATTTGCTTGAGTATATAATGTTGGAAAGGAATAATAACTTGAAATATACTGGATTTGGAATATCCACACCCGTACATCATTTTTAAGGTAAAGATATACATTTTAATTTAAAGTGAATCAGTCTAACCGAACCATTACACTACGACACTTGCTTGAGAAAGTAAGAGTTGAAAGTCTCCCTCATACTCGATTCCTGCTGGATGTTATCTAGATGCTCAAAACACGCATGGGCAGTATGGGTTCTGGCATGGACAGTACCCTAGTAGGAACTGCAGTTCTTACTTTTAACTATTATTGGTTAACTATTAACACAATTCAGATACTGAATTTAACCTGGAATGCAACAGAAATATTGTCACAAGCAAAATGAATAAAAACAATCACACCTTTATGTTTGAAAATATGATTTTTTATTAGACTTCAGTAGTGATTGCCAGAAATAACTCTTGAATACCAAATTTTAAAGTGAAAAAAATGTGTTGGGATATTCTCAATTTTTGCCATTTTCATATTAAAACTTTGGAGGTAATAGCCAAGTTTAGAATAGAATTGTTATATTCAAATATATGGCAGAATTTAAATATAAATTATTTTACACGAACTCAGATAAAATTAAAATATTTAAAAATGAGAAACCATATTTCTTTTCCTAACATAACAAAAGTACTTTTTTCTCAAAACAGTGTTTTGAGAAAAGCTGTTCTTAGCGTTCATACACAAAGTCTTAAGGCACGAGAAAACAAGCATTTTCTTCATAAATACAATGGATTTCTCTGAGGCATAGAGAGAAAAGCACCAAATATAAATTTCTGTCGGTGATAGACTCAAGTGAATAGCAAGGTGTCACTGAAAAGAAGCCCTGTTATGCTCTATTTGTTAAAAAAAAACCTACCTTTTGTTCATACTGATTCATAGAGGCATATAATATGCAATCTACTCTTTCAGAAAAATAAGATGATCTTTCTTGTGCTTTATGGGGACATATATTTGGTTTTGAGTGATCCAGAAGTCAGTATGTATTCATGTTGAAATTTAAAAGAATAGTTTCTAAATCCTGCAAAACTACTGTGTTAGCATATTCATAATTACAGGACACGATGACCTGGATGCAATATGCCGCAATATGTGATCCTTGGAAGAATCAGAATAGCTTTTTAAAGTAACTGTGTCCCTGAGATTTATTAAATTGATATCTACCTAAACTCCAATGATAAAGCTATAATTTATCTCAGTAGGAGCAAATCTGTATCATTATAAATAATACAGAAGTTCCTAAAATTAAATTACTTGTCTCATATGGAATGACTTTGCAGACAATAAAAATATTTCTGAATTCCATTCACTTTGTAAATGTAAATTTTACAGAGAAGGTCTTACCTCTTCCCCCACCACAAGCCAAGGACTTGAATGAAAAAGCCCAAGGGGGACAGAGAAAAATAATCACTTTGCAATTCAGACATGCTTTGAAAATACCAGTTTTGTTAGAAATGGAGTGAAGGAGTGGTGGATACTAAAGTAATGTTTAATATTGTACAAAATAATAAGATTTTGAAGGGAAAGGGTTTTTTTTCCACATCTTTTTAATTATACTGACAAAGTCATTAACATCCTTATCTTCTGAGAGCACAGAATGGAACAGCAGCGCCAGACACTTTGGATACCTTTCTTTTAAACCATAAATTTGCGAACATATTCACGAGCTATGACGATCCTCTGAATCTGAGCAGTTCCCTCATAAATCTGCAATGTAGAATGGCAATAATGTTACCTATGACCTTACAGATCATGGTCCATGTGCTTTTCTTGATATCTATTTTGTTACATTTTACCTACATTAAATGTCAGAAAGGGGTGAGAGAAGGTAAAAAGTTACTAGTTCTGTTAAACATAAAATGTTGAATAAAGTATTACAATACTGTATACAAAAAAAAGTAATATGGAATAATGTCTTGGCAATAATGCTACAGATAAAGATCTGGGGACTATGTGGGCTAAACATGAGTAAATATGAACTTTAGTTTATTCTGGAGGAGTGCTGAGAAGGATGTGAGAAGAACATAAAACGTAGGCATTACCAAGAGCAATCTTTTTTTTTTTTTCTGTATACAGCTGTATATAACAAGTAGAAGTATGTAATTTGCAACAAACATTATCTGGACTAGATATTGGGGTTCGGGAAAGGCGTAGCTGTAGTCAAGCAACGGTCAGCAATACACAGGGGTGCCAAGCCAAGGATTTCCATCCTTGAAAGTTTGCAAGAAAAGCATTATACACAAACCATCCCTATCCCTGGCAGCTTGTTCATCTGTGTTACACCAAAGCAAGCACTGGTATTAGGACCAGTGTTCTCTACAGCCTCTTTTTCTAAGAGTTCAAGAGCTTTGAAATGAATTGTCCAAGAATTTGAAAGATTTGCAGTTCAAAAAAAAAATCATGAAATATATTTTTCTTATATTTGTAGCTTTTACTTATTGATCCAGTGCAAATACTTTTGTATGTAAGAGTTTTCCTGATTTTAATCCCTCTTTCTTAAATTGAATGATTATTTCATTCTAAAAACATTTTATATGTGTACATCAGTAGCCTTTAGTTTATTTTATGCACAATTTATGTATTACGTTAAATATCACATTCTTTCTTTTACTTACCTGATAGATTTTAGCATCTCTCATTAGCTTTTCTACAGGATATTCAGTATTAAATCCATTTCCTCCAAAAATCTGTACTGCATCTGCAGCTACTTGGTTTGCAGTGTCACCTGCAAATGCCTTTGCAATGGAAGCATAGTAGGTATTCTTGTGACCAGCATCAACTTCCCATGCAGCTCTTTGGTAAGCCATCCGAGCTAGTTCCACTTTCATTGCCATTTCAGCAAGCATGAAAGACACTGCTTGGTGCTACAAATGATGAAATAAACCAGGTTAACATTGCCTGCTTAAAATCTATGACATTCAAGAGAAATAAAGCTTTCTTAATGCAGTGATCACATCAGTAACATCAACAAATTCTGTTTGAGGACTCCTGCAGAATATAGACCAGGCTCTTATATCTGTATGTTGAATTAGACTTCAAAGTTTTAGATTCTGAAATCCATTTAGTCACGAAGACTGAGATGTAAATTACAAAGTTCAGCTTTACTACTCTTGAGGTCTAGATTATAGCTTGATGTTTGTTCATATTCCTTCAAAATTGGAGCAGTGTATTGGTATTAATCCTATGCATCTCTCTCTCGTACTTCAAACAGAAAGATCAGCTTTTCCTTTGCAGAAAATCCCTTTGCATCAACACTGAAGAACTTAAATAGACTATGATAGAACTTCCATTTTGGGAGGAGAAGGGGGCGATTTTTCTTTGTGATAGTATCACCATCATCATCATTAAGTTTAAAAAAATCCTAGAATTACAGCATAGTTGGTTGCATTTATATGACGCTCATCTATATATCTGAAAACCCAGTCAATGGCAGAGATAAAATAGTTCACACGACCTAGAAATCAGTGAACAACCTTGAAAATTCAAGAACAGTATATCTTGTGTGAAAACATAGCTCTTTCTATATATACATGCATATATGTATATTGAACTTACTTCAACAATTGCTTTCCCAAAGGTTTTTCTCTCTAAAGCATATTTAGTAGCTTCATCCAGTGCTCTCTGTGATAAACCAACAGCACCAGCTGCTACCTGAATTAAATATAATACAGAGTAAAAATCAGAAATTCCTATTGCATTTTACAAGCAAGATATTTCTGATACTTACAGGAGGCCTGGTCTTATCAAAAGCTCCCATTGCAATTTTAAAACCAGCTCCCTCTGCTAGTAGTACATTTTCCTTTGGGACTCTCACATCTTCAAAGACAATACCTCTTGTATCCGAGCATCGCTGACCCATATTGATTTCCTGAAAAGGGAGTTTACAGAAGTGAAACTAAACTGGATTCTTTCAAGGTATAACGTATTTTCATAATTCAGCTTACTCAAAGCATAAGGTAAGCATTTTTCCCCAAACACCTCTGTTTCATCTAAAAACCATATACATAAATACTATTTTTGCATTTACAGGCTCACATGCCTTTAATTTGTCTATGGTGAGCAGTTAACTTTACTCTTATATGAACTAACTAATCACTCTTGTTATTTTTCTCTAGTTCAGTTATATCTTTGAGATGGGAGAGAAAAATTGAGGAACGCAAAATACAGGCAGTAGTGAAATATTCTACTACAGGCAGATAAATAAATTAGCTTTTCACTTTTCATATTTTCATCTGCCTTTACTAATGTTCAATGTCAGCTTTTGCCTGCTACTAAAAGTTGCTTTATTGAGAGAGAGAACTAACAATAGTATCTCCAAGGCCTCTTCCTTAAGAAGCAGTAACTAAAATTAAATTCACTGTGCATTTATTTACAGCTGAAGTTGTCTACTTCGCTTCTCATCCTCACCAGACACACTATTTTTCATTTATCAGCACCAGGCAATGAAATAGTTCTCAAAGATTCTTTTGTAGCTGTTCAAAGTCATCGTTAGAATACTCTGAATATTATCTTTCTGAATAACAAAACTAGTTCTAATTAGAAGTATGCTTTATGAATAGTTTGTTTTGAAAATAAAAACATTATTACATGTGATCATATTTTAAAAGTTCAGTTGCATAATAGTCTTTTTTCTTTATTGGGAATTTGTTGTATTATTGTTGTAGAAGTGAATAATAATGCTGATTTGTCAAATAAAAGATACACTCTTCACCTTTCTTCCAATTTGGATTCCAGGGCTATCTGCTTCTACAATGAATCCAGTAAAGGCTTTGCTCGCAGGAGTTTTCGGGTCTGGACTGGTACGAGCGAGCAAAAAATACCTAGTGTAAAACAAAGAAGAGGACCTCAGTTTGCACAATTAATAATCAGATGTTTTTTAACTAACAGGTTAGATGTTTCAGTGTACTTTTCCAGCATATACTAATTTCCATCGAAAAGCAAGCAACCCTTCTTTCTTGTCTCTTCTAGAAATAAGCTGAGAGGGAGCATAAGAGAGTAAGTTTCAGTACGGGTCTTACTGCAAAATTCAAGTTTTAATAAAATTACTTTAGCTCAACACACAAAAATTGTCCATCTTGTCCTTGTACCATTATGTAAGTCTTTATGATATTACCAACTTCAGGAATTAGTCCAGAAAAAAAATCTATGAGACAAATGCACAGCATATACATAAAAATAAAAAAATGCTTAGGAAATATATTCTGCTGTGCAAAATTTAGGTTATCATCTAATCCCAAAGAAGATCTTAATTTCATTCTGCTAATGTAAGTTCTATACGAGTAATTCTGTTAGCAAGTAAACAGTAGTAAATCACAATTTTGGTTTTCAGTGATGTCAAAAGACATGCTAGATTCTCTTTGATGGTTCAACATTGAACGAGAAAGTGAATAACCAGAAAATGCAGATTTATAGATACAATATTTACAGTAAAGTTAAACTAAAACAATTTTTTACAGTGGAGATGAACATGATATCATGTGAGCCATGATGAAAGAGGTCTGTACTTTAAAGTGCACTGCTGCAGTACTATCTGGATTCTTTGACGCCTAGAAAATGTCTTCCCTTAAAAAAGTAAAATGTAGCACAACTCAGAAACATTTCCAGCTTCACTAGAAATGACAGCTGTTTAGAGCAGAATCATAAGGAACTGATCTCATACCTACAAAGCAAGGTAACTTGTAATATGAGCTTCTTGGGGTACTTTGTGACTTTAGTCTTTCTGCTGCTGTCTTCCAGTGAAGAAAAGGCAGAATTACTTTTATTTGATAGCAACAATAGCATTTTTGAACGGACTGTTGTCATCTCTGTTTCCTTTTTAGGTTATGTACAGCATAGAGACTGCAGTCTTACACATTGTCCTAGTTACAGGTTATAGTGTAATGGGATAAAACACAATTTTTAAACAGATTTTTTAACAGAGATATTTAAAGAAAAACAGGTATTTTACTTCTGGGGAAAAAATAAACAATATAGAACAGAACAGCATAAAATGTAACATGAGTTAACAGCTCACACACCAGTTAGCTTTTCCACCATTTGTGATCCACATCTTCTGGCCATTAATAACATACTCATCTCCTTTTTTCTCAGCCTTTGTTTTTATACCAGCCACATCTGAGCCTGCTACGGGCTCTGTTACACAGTAGGCCTAAAAGAAAATAAAATGCAAAATCTTGAATAAAGTAGAAGCTACATGTTTCGGTCCCTATAAATTTTTATAGACTACATGCACAAAAACAATTTGAAAAAGTTTTAAAAGAACTGTATGGTAAAAAAAAGCACAAAACTTTGCAAGTATGTTGTAAAGATGCTATAAAAGAAAAGAGAAAAAAAGTTTGCTAGGTTTTAATAGGTTTAAAATGAGTTGCTGTGCAATATTGAGGAGTATGAAAAGAAAGCCTGTATTTTTTTGAAGTAACTTCGAAGTATCAAGGGACGTGTATAGCTAGAACAATTTTGAATTTTAATATTATCTTTGTATTCTTACTGTCTTATAACTTTTTAAAAACATTTTAAACATTTAAAAACATTTGTAAAATACATTGTTGTTGGCATGAGGCCTGAGATGTTCATATGAAAGTAAACAGGAAAAAGGAAACAATGCAACTGCACTTTGAGGCAGCTACTTGAAGCCTGTGCTCAGCCACCTGCTTACACAAAGACCAGGATTTTCCCAAGGGCTGGAGAGACTTACTGGCCTGTCAGCTTAGGATGGATTGTCCCTTGACCTTATTTTAAGTTAGGCATACTTGCCTTTCTGCAGTTGTCAGAAACTGGAGTCTTTCACTAGGAATACTGTTAGTAAAAGTAATCAGCGGAATAGGACCTGCATGAAAGTTTGACTTTTGGCTTCTGCATACAGTATACCAATTCTAGACACTAGGAGAACAGAGTGGTTTTACACTGTATAGACATGCACTGTAACAAAAGTAACTGCGTATAAATAACAGAAAAATACTTGTAGAATGAGATTGGGATAACTGGACACCAGTGTCCAGACACCATTCTGTGACCCTTATTAAGTCTTCATTTCCTCATGTTTTACAAACTCATTTATGAAAGCTCTGTCTCTTTAAAATCTGGAAATAAGAGCACAGAGTAATATTTTATGTTTATTGTACTCTTCTAAAAGGCCATTTTATGGGGCTTAGATGTTCTTATTTTAATGCACTGACACAAACCTTTTCTTTCTACGTAACAAGTTGTGCTTGTGTAATGATTAAGAGTCAGAAATAGATTTTAATTTCCATTAGAGTTTCTGCTCACATAAGCCTAGTATTTTCCTGATCTTCTACTTCTTCTCTTGAAAGGGAAATAAAAGGTATACATTTTTGTAAGTGACCTAGGATGGTTTTCCAGGTAATATCTTCTATTTCCTAATTGAATACATTTCTAAATATTCCGTTACTTTCAGTGAATGTCACTGTTTATTTACAAACCCAAATGGGCTAAGCTGTGACTGGATGTGTTTTCTTCAAAAACAAATATCATTTAGTGCGGTTTAAGAACATCCCAAAACGTAGCAGTCATACTCACACACATCAATGGTTGCTCTGTCAGTCTTCCTAAATATTTCTTCTTTTGCTGATCATTTCCTGCAATGATTAGTGGCATTTGCTGAAATAAAGTATTTAGACCATTAGTTTGTCTTTTTAAAGTGCACAGACTCAATGAGGGTAAGAAAAGATGGAACTCACCCCTAGGCTATTTGCTTCAATGGCAGTTTGGACTCCTGTACATCCATATGCTATCTCTTCTGTAACAAGGCATGTTTCAAAGCTGCCAAGGCCAAGACCACCTAGAGTTTAAATATTTAATTGATTAAAATGAGCTTAAAGGGGAACATATTAGTGATTTACACAGACTAATTATCAAAATCTTTCTTCCCCAAACATTTAACTGCATACTGTGCTTGATTAGGCAGTCCCATGTAAGCTTTTCAAATAGAGTCTTGTCAGAATAGCAACAGATGATTTTAAAAATACACTTCATAATTCTGGGGTTACTGCATGATTATGTAGGACAAGTTACACAGATGACAAGAATGTACCACTAGAATTTTTTGAATACTTGACATTTGAGAATTTCCCTAAGAGATCTGAGGGAACAGAGACAAGGTCATAAGGGATCCTAAGCTCCAACAGCACTTACGAATAATAAAAAAAAGTACAACCCAGCCAGTAACGTGTTTCTGACAGGGGTCAACACTCTAGGAAGAACACAGGAAGTCAACTGTCCAGTAATGCTTCTTCAGAATATTTTCCCCGCCCTTCAAAAGACTTCCTCAGTCAAGAGCGGTAACTGCATAAGAATAACCCTTGACAGATTTTTTTCCTTAGGTTCAAAAAGGAACTGAGCAAATGAACACAGGTAAGATTTTAGCATCAATATTATCCAGTGGCAATGACTTCCACCAATTAACTGTACTGTGTGTAGAATTATCTTTCTTCTTTGCTTTTTTTTGAGCCTGCAGTTCAAACTATATCATTTTATCTGTGAAATCAGGATTTCTTCTTCCCCTTCTTATATGCATGAGTTTTCCTACCTTGAATTTCATCTGCCACTTTAACACTTAGTTCATGACCTCCATCTTCTTCATACCAGCTCATCTTTAGTACACTGAATAACTTACTATTATCAGTAAAGTCAACCACCTCACTATTTACCTGCCTTTTTAGATTATTTATAGATATTCCAAATAGCACAATAGCCAGGCAGACTCGGCTGATGATTCTTACCCTGCGAAAACACAGCTTTCCAAATACCTTCTGCAAGTTGAAGCACTCTGTAGGAAAAACTGAAACTCTGTAAGTTCACACACTTATTAGCTACCTCAGAGAACTGCCTTCATTTTTTGAGGCATTGTTTCCTTATACAAAAATCCTTTCAGCCTTGAGTTTCTCTAGAATCTGTGGGTAAATAAAGGTGTTCCTTTTGTTCCTAAACTCTTTGCATTAACTTTTTGATAGCAGACAAACCTCTGGTAAGTCTCCACAAATAAGGGTCTGCTATGGAAACTTCCCCCCCATTTTTTTTTTCCATGGTGAGTACGAAGCATATACCAAAGCACTTCTGTACTCTGTATCATCTTAGCTGGAAAACTGTCCCTGGAATAACCTCTTAAATTGTTCTAATCTGTGTCAGAGACTAGATCAAAACATGACCTCCTAATTGCTCTGCCTAATCAACAAGTATACCATGGGAACATTAGGAAGTTGTAATCATGGTAGAGAATCTGTTCAGAAGTCATGATCTAATTTGTATCCTGATTACATTCACACCTAATAACACTTTACGTGTCAACTTACTTACTGACTAAATTTAGTTTATTTGAGTATGCAACTGTTTACTTTATTCAGAATCCATAATTACACACGAAAATCTGTCTAATGTTCTTTGCTTATAGATTAAAAAGAACATTTACTTACCACAGCTTTCTGGTATGTGTAAATTTATGAGACCAAGTTCCCAAGCCCGTTTTATGAGTGGAAAAGGATACTGCAATATAAAGGGAAAATCGCCGTCTTATTTATCTCAGTTACCTTTAAAAATTTTGTGCTTGTTAAGATATATATCTATTCTCCCCCTACAGTGTGAAAGGTTTACCTCGCCGGTTTTGTCATATTGTGCTGCCACAGGAATAATTTCCTCCCTAGCAAATTTACGAGCAGTAGCTTGAAACTCTTTCTGTTCATCACTGAGCTCTAAAAAAAAAAAAAAAAAAAAAAAAAAAAAAAAAAAAGTCACAAGTTCTGTATTTATCTTTCATTTTGCCAGTGGTAAGAACTAAAAGAAAAAGGAGAATACAAGTCCCACTTCCTACTAGGACAACCCAATCCACCACTTCCTTGACCTCTCCAAGTAGCAACAAAACTCTGCTATATCCTTGGAGAAAACCTTCACCGGCACCTATAATACACTTTGTCAGAAATAGCTATCTGCAACATACTGAAATGGAATAGAATGAATGATGTAACTTAAAATGTATTACAGAACGAAGGAAGAAGAAAGCTGCGGATAAAGGAAGAAGAGGTAGATGCTACTTCCTTATTCTAAGATTCTATTTAATGTGAAATATCTAGGTGCTGTCCCACTAAATGTGCTTTGCACACATAATATGCCAAGAATGGGATGAATTTCTCTATGAGAGATTGTGTAAGTTTACAAGTTCCAAAGCTGAGCGTGAAAATATTAGAATACTTTACTGTTAGAGGGAACTTCTTCTTTAACCCTGTTCAAGTAAGACTACACAGTTATTTAACATCTTCAAGAGCAATGTGAGTTAATTACTCAAAGCCAATTCAGCAGTAAAAATGGTTAAAAAACAAAAGAAGAATATCTTACAAATATTAACACATATTTGACTTCTCTGAGTTGGAAGAAAAAGTAGTTTGTTTTTTTCAAACTTTTTAAATGAACACAAACCTGTTTAGAATGAGCAGCTCCATTCTAAATTCATACTGAACTGCAATATAGTTATTTTTTTCTGACTCTGCAATTTGTCATTAATTGCTATATTTCTTTCAAAAACTATGATACTTACCAAAGCTAAAGCCACCTCCAGGTTTGCTTTTGTGTAAATTTTGAGCAAGTATTGTCGAATATGGTCTCCATCCACGCCCTGCAATGGCTTGAAGCATCTGTTAAAGAACATGAGATGTAAAGACCTTTAGAACTCAAGTCTCCAAAAGCTACTACAAAGACTGCAGCAGATTTTCCCTAGAAACAGTACCATATCAAGTATTTATACACTATCTACACTTGATTAAAAAAAAAAAAAAAAAGATTATTGGCTTAGTTAAGCTTTGTAAATAGTGTTCAAGCAAACCAACGTGGAATTCCAGGCTTTAACAGCAGGCATAAGTAAAGTGCTGTATTCACTTCTAAGTGTGCAATTGTTCATTTAAAAGTAATTAAGCATAATTATAATAATGCATCTTCTTTAAAGTACATGTCCACTGGTATACCTGTACCTAGGCATATATTTCCTTTGTATCTACACACTACCCAAAACTGATTTTCTTTTGCCTAATACTGAATATTCTACTTATCCATGATTACCTATATGCAAATTTAGTGAGATTTTAACAGTCTACAAATTAATCAATGTGTATTAGTGCACTGATAACATTCTGTATTCATATATTTATCACGGATATTTCCTCTGTTTTTTTTTTAATAACTCTATGTCATAGGCAGTTAATAGTTATTATTCTATTCCAGACAGAGTATATATTAAGTTCATTTTTCTTCCTTACGTTGATCACAGATTCATTCTCTTTTTCATTGTATGTACTTACTTGGCCCTTTTAAGGGCTTAATGCACACAATACTATGCAAAAGCTAGCACCGGATTTCTGCTCAAAAATTATAACTGAATTTGATTTGAAAAGGTGGTTTTATTCCCTTTCTCTCTTTAAGTGCTATCAATCTCTGAAATACTTGGCAAGAGAGGATTGCAGTTTGTACCATGTGAGAATTTGGGTGATCCTCTTGTCTATTCTGTCAGCTTCCCTAACATGTTTGATTCGGGTGAAGCAGCTAGATTCACTGATAAGCTATGGCTAGTGATGCTCAAATGCAACACGTATTACCTGTTTGCTGGACTGTTACACGAGCTCTACAAGTATACCACCCGTGAAAGTGGTAAGAAAAACATGGGAATAATCTGCTGTCAGGGAGAGGGCAGGACAGGACCTGGCATTGACATGGAGCAGTCCTGACCCCCTCAGTGCTGGAAGAACTACAGAATTTGCTCAAAGCGCTGCACCTTGTACTGACTGACTCTGAAAAACAACACTGAAAAGAACCGCTTGGCAGAACTGGCTGCAACATGTCAAGAGGCCAATCTGGAAACGCCAGTGTCCTGCGGGATGTATTAGTTACCTGGTGGCTCCACTGCCTAAAGCGGTGTTCGGTCTCTGCAATGACCTCCACACGGGGCCGGGCCCGCAGGGCTGGGGAGGCGCGCGGGCCGCGCAGGGGCAGGTGGCCAGGCCATGGCGCAGGGGCACCTGCCAGAAGCGCGGCCGCCCCGATTAACCTTCTTGTGACCAACACAGAGCTCCAGAAAGGGGGACAAAGATCAATGTGGTCAGAAAACATGGTGCCACCTGAGCTCTGACTCATGCTTATTTTCTAACTTGAAGTTCACTTTTTAATTTAGGCAGGAGTGTTGGCACTTCTGGAAAACATCTTTTATTACTGCGCATACGAAAAGCACCAGGACAGCACAGCCCGGTCCACTCAGGAAAAGCATCGTATGAAACACACATCTCAAGGCTCCTGCATCGCTTGAGCTAGAAGTAGGGCAGGACCATGCGGCTGGGGGCGGCTCTGGGCACCACTCTGGTGCGCAACCCCCCGGCCAAGCTCTCAAGGACGGATGAAGGAGCCCTCCGGGCCACGGAGCTCCCGTGAAGTCCGCCAGGCCTGCGCCCGGCAGCGGGTCGTCCTGCAGCCGTGACCGGCGGTCAAGGGCAGCCGGGCACTGCGGCCGGCAAAGAGCGCCGGGCCGGGGCCGCCGCCTGCGCCGGCGAGCGGCTCGGGGGCTGCTCTGCGCAGCGAGCCCGGCCGGAGGACCTTGAGTGATGGCAAGGGTCAAAACGCGGCCGAAACTTTAGCTGCGGGGGACCCGTGTTGGGGGGCGCTCAGGCGGCCACCTCAGGGGACAGGGCGGGTGACGAGATGCGGCGCAGGCATCCGGCGGGATAAATGTAGGGAAGCAGAACCGGCACCATAAGAAGCGGGATGTCTGCTCTGCACCTACCCCCCGTGAGCAGTGAGGTCGCCCCTCCTTTAGGACCTTCTCGTCTCATTTTTAAACAAGATGCAACCTGCTTTCTTAAGTGCTTTTGGCATGGTTTTGGTAAATAAAGGTTTGCATAGCAAGTGCGTGTATTTTGTTTTATTTTGTTCTTTTCCTTACCCGTGTTTTCACCAGGCTGAGCACCGCCACAAGGAGTGTTAGGGTATGGCGAGCTGGCGTTGGTTGACCCTTCATTAAGAGAACAGCGACAGAGATGTGGGTTCAAGCAGCCCCTTGGCTAGGAAGGTGTGCTGTAAAACAGTGGTTTGAAAGCATTAAGAAAGCTCCCTCTCAAGAACCAAATGTCCAAAAAGGAGATAGAGGAGTCCTAAAACTTTATTCGAATAAAGTGAGAGTCCACAGAGACCCCTGCGGGATCTCTCAAATTACAGGAGGGCGCAGCCTCCTCTATCCTAATTTCCCGACCGAGGTAGGTCCTCTCCTTTTCCCCATGGGCTAGTGTACTCAAAAGACTTCTCGGCCTGGTGAAGATGTGTTGTTTCTCAATGTGTTCCCCCTCTCTGGTCAGTCATTTGCTGATAGGAGCTCTCTGCCCTGTCCTGTTTTCCCCCCGCCAGGTGCAGTCACCCAATCTCATACACACGGCACGACCTCCCTGCCTGTACTCCTTCGTCCTGCTTGCTAACAAATGGGGAATAGCTAACTCCCTTAGTTGTAAAGACATAGGCTCATGTTTCCCTTATTTGTTAAGACACAGGTTCCTTTTTCTGCTCAAAAGCCTCAAAAATCCACTCATTGTAGCTGTAAAAATGAATCAAGGGCCTTGGGGGACTGAGGAGTGACGAGGTGCTCCGTAGCAGGCAGGATGCCCCTGCTTCATCAGAGGAACGGTGAGCTGCGGCGTGTCAGGAAACGCCACATTGTGTTTTGGGGCATTTCTCGGGGTGAGAGGAGCCACGGCTCGCTAGCGCGCGTGTGGGTGCAAGCGGGCTGGAGAGCCGGGGCGAGCTGCGCCACGGAGCAGCCAGCGGCGGGCTGGGGTGGTGGGGCTCTGCGTGCAGAGACTTGGCCATTGCAGGGGAGCAGAAATCAGTCTTGAGGCTTCTGAAGCCCTGAAGAGACTTGCTATTTTGGGACTGTCATGAATCATGAACTTCTTCAGCAAGCCATGTTTCGGAAAAATTTACTGCAGCTTCGGGCCTTTCCTCTAGACCCAGTTGATGCTATGCTTGAATAGTTAAGCTTTTCAAAGTAAATATGTGTTTCCCTGTTAGCATATGTTAGAAACATCAATCCCACAGGTTCCTCAGGTAAATTTCAGGGGAAAAAAAAAGTAAATAAAGCAGATTCCTAAAGCCCATGTTAATGTCTATTATCAAACTGTTTCGTAATATTCATTAAAAAAATGAATAAAACACAGAATAAACCAGTCATTTTAGAAAGCCTAAAACTACTCTGTACCAGCTGTGTATAAAAGAAGACTAATGCAGTCCAGAAAATACATGTATTTTTTTCTCTCACTATTATTTCCCTCTGCTATACGATTTTCCCATGAGTCCTGCAGTATTGCTACCAGCTATTCCATAGGAAATTTAGTCATGTCAGGGAGGACATTGTAGTTCAAGCATGACTTCTCTGGCAACATCAGTCTAAGATATCAACAGATTATTTTCCCCCAGCTCAAGAGGTTAATCTTTGTGTGATGTTAAAGTTCCTGCAGAGAAAAAGGAAAGATTATAAAAGGTGTCTGTATAAATGAAAGTTGGCAGTTTGTGCTTGATGTTTACAAACAACTTCACAAATGTTTATTGATCGATTGTCACAATACCTCTAGGTGGTATCAGCCTTAATTTATTGACACAGCGGCTCTACTACAAAGGTTAAGTGACCTAAGGAAAAGACAAGATGGGAATCGATGGTAGCTCAGAATTACAATTTAGGAACCCTGAATATCAAGCCCAGGTTTGTTTCTTACATCATGTTGCCTCATCTGAAGGTCAATGACAAGGGCACAGGTGCCAAGGGGGCACACAGGAGGGGACAGGATAGCGTATGCCAGGATGTCTTGGCAGCAGCATCCGTGAGGGGCAGCATCTCCCAGCTTCCGATTCCCATTAGTTCCCTGAGTCAGCAGGAACTGATAATCTGCCTTGCACAGAAGGAAGATATTACTAATCAGCCAAGTGGTGTCACGATGCCTTTGCCACCGAGTTCCTGCACCTCTACTTAGCTGCTAATTTGGGAAAGTAAGTACCACCTTGGGTATCATCCTGGAACGTCTGCAGCTACCAGATTGACAGTACTGCATCTCAAAATAGGTGTCTTAGTAGTGTCTGTAGTGCTGCCTGGTCATATGATGCTGGTTTAGCCACCTTATTTCCAACAGCTAAAACATATTAAGAAGCAATTAAAGATCAATATATACATTCTTAATCCTGCTTTCTCATCTAAGTGATACCTGTCCCAAAGATACTAACTATTGCAAGCAGGAGGGCAGATAACTTGTTCAATTAGGAAAAAGACAAAGGTGCTAAAGATATTCTGTGAGCTGTAGTCCCACGCTCTAGAAAACGGGGAGAGTCCCCACAGTGATGTGTAATTCTCAGACTAGTATCTGGATATTCACAGTGTAGTCATCGATGTAAGTGAATTGTTTCATCAATAATTAAGTAAATAAATAAATAAATAATGTATTTCAAACTGGGAAGGTGTTCTCATTTCATTTTTCCACAACCACTGTTTTGAGGCATTTGTCTAGAACAGCAGTGATGGCTCCTTCTGTAAGTCACAGGTTATTGTCTGCTGAGAGTCAAGATGAGAAGAACTGGGACACGTGGATGGGTCTTTAAGTTGTTCAGGATTTTATAAGATGTCACCTTGACTGCAGCACTTGTCTTCTGTGTGCAAAATGAGTAAAGTTTGTTGTAAATACCCTGACTAGGGTATTTATGTGCTGCAGCAATGTATTGCATCTGCTTCACCAAGTTCCTCTATTTAGTTTAACTGGGTAACTATCTTCTCCCCTGTAGCAATCTTGATCCTTCTGCTTGGCAGATAAACATGCACTGTCTAAAATGTACCTTTTCGCACAAGCCAGCCTGAGGTCAGTAATTGTACTGAAACTCGGTGCTTTACTTCCCAGCCACCACACAAGACTTCCATCCAGTTAAGGGCCCTGCAGGCCCTGAACGCTCATGAACGTAGAGCAACCTCATGTGCATTCTCCTCCTAGCAAGCAGTAGGCAGAACAGGATTTCAATTCCAATGAGGTATAAAAGAGGATTTTAATGCAGGAACCCCCATGACTTACTTACAGATTGTCAACTGAGAAGCAGATTTTTCTCCGTGTTCTCTTCTTCCAAATGCATTGGCTGTATTGAGTCGCAGTTGAAGAGCATGTTCTTCAGGCAGTGCCTGACAGCAGATGCCTAGGGAAGAAGCCAGTGATCCTTCCTCAGGATCCTTTCTGAGCTTCCAGCAGTCAGTGGCTAAGGGGCTCTCTGAACCAGAGATATCTGTGTGTTTGCTAAATTTTTCTTCCAAGATTTTCTCTGATTGCTTTATAACCCCATGCAAGGTTCTGGCATTCGCAGCAGCTTGTGTCGATGATTTCCATTCAATTTGAAATCCTTCCCATTACAATTATCCCAGGAACAATTTTCTAAGAAAAAATCTTATTGTTGTTTGGAAAGTCTGGTCTCCTATGCGAAAGCAGATGAAGCGGTAAGTATTCTTTCAAGAAGAATTTTGTTACACATTGTGCAAATCAGCACTGTTGCTAATACAAATTCACAGCATCCACTGCTAGAATTCAGAAAGAGTTATTACAGAGCATACTGTGAATGCAAATTAAAAATAGTGCACAGCACTCAACCAAATCCTAATGGACCAATGGCACAATGTCAAATACATCAGGAGCAAAGACTTTTAATACTATTATTAACCCCCCAAACAAACAAACAAACAAACAAAGCGAGTAAATCAGCGCTGACAAAATCTGCTCAAGCAACACTTCCTAGGCATGGATCAGTGTGCAACCTGACAGCCCAGCTCCCAGAGGTTCTTAAAATGCCGGTGCAGCGAAGGAGGAATATGCCCTCCGGGATGGCACAAAACACAAGGGTTCTCATCAGGCAGTATGGTCAATAGTGAAGTAATTAACATCAAGCTAAACATTGCTTCCCACCAGTGAGTAGGGAACAATGTGACCAGCTGCTTATCAGCAGGAAAATCCAATTTGGGATCATGTGTTTGTCTAAGTATGGGCACAAAATATTCAACAATGAAAATGAGAGGTCATGGAGGTCTTCAGGGTGATCCTAGAGCCGTGACTGATGGGCTGCCGTGGCCAGTCAGTATCATTTGTGTTTATTGGAAATCAGAGCCACAGTTTAGAAAAATAAATAGAAGTATGATATAAGCAAACATTAGGGATTACTTGAAAGAATAGAAGAGTGAGATGCCTGTATCAAAGATTAATCTTGTAATGGGAAAATTATCCATTGAGACCTCATTGTCCATCTCCAAAATGGGTCTTTGGGATTACAGGGAACTGAAATTAACTATATTCTTTTAATTTTTGGTATTCTTACTTTTTTGCTGTTATTGCTTTTGAAGTCTATATAGGGTACAGTAAACAACAACATAAAAAACATGCTGATGTATGGGGATAGATTGCTTTATTGGTACTGAAGATAACAAGAGAAGCAATATAGAGCACTATGAGCTCATGGGTTTGTAGGATCTGGAACAAAGATGACAGAACCTCTGTCTTTAAACTGAGCAAAAGCCATTAACCTCATTAAATTGAGTTAAAAATATAACTGTCCAGATTGCTGGCTAAACCTATTTGCGATGTAAGATTGGTTCTCCTGTTCTATTCTGCAGTATAAAATGTTGAATACTCCATAGAAACGTTATCAGCTGCAGAAGTCAGATTTTCCATTTCCATTATCATTTTTCCATTTCCATTATCCTTTTTAAGCGATTGACAAGGTTGCACCGTGGTTGCTGCTAAAGCTGCGGCGCAGGCAAGGCACGAGGGGCACGAAGCAGACGCAGATGCCCCAGCACTTGCAGCAGTTCCTGTCCAGGCAGGGACCGGGGGAGCCCATAGTGGGGGCATGGGGCCACAGCGCTCCCACCTGTGAGATGCTCCTGGGAGAACCTGCATGCACAGGTCACAGGGTGCAGGGTGGGTTGTCATGAGGGTGCAGAGAGCCAGCAGAGCAAGGTCCTTCAGCTCAGACATGGCTTTAAACGCCCGAGTACTTCTGCTAACTTCCAAGTTTCCTATGGCCAGTTAAACACACACCCAAATCCTCTGGCACCTCAATAGGCCTCTGTAAGGAGCTGCTTAAATGTGGCGGGAGGGATAGCTGTGCATGGAGACGGAAAGGGAAGACAGTGACTCAGCTGCAGAACGTCCCATGGAAAGAGAATGAGCACAGGGAAAAAGCCTATCAATAAATCCCCTTAGCATTGGGGTAGCCTTCCTGTTTCAGGAGGAAAAAAATAAAACCCATAGACAATTATTTTATTTCTGTTTGCCTAGCGACAGACTGAGAGGTTTATAAGATCAGACTGAAAACTTTTACCTCCAAACACAAGTAAGTCCAAGCTACTTCAGGAACCAGTACATATCCATTTGGGAAGGCTGGTTGTAGACTGCAGTCATCCCAAATATTTTTATTATCCACTAAGTGGTATGAAGGAATTTGCTGCCTGAATGATACTGATTCCAGACTGCAGTCTGAACCAGGCAAGGACAAGACTGCTCATGCTGACACAAGGGATAGCGGCTCCCTGGAGCGTTACCATCCTGCCTGGGTCCTGGCAGGTGGAAGTGGGAAAGGACAAGGTTGCAGCCAGCACTGCACCTGGCTCAACCCCTCTCTGGCATCATGGAGCAAGTGGGAAACCACAGCCTGAGCCATAGACGGTGAACACAAAAGGAGGCAGATGGAGGCTAAGGTGGCAGCCTAAGGTGGCTTTTATCTCTCCTGACACATCCTCAGTTGAGTTTGGCTCTCTGTCTCCCTGTCCTCCAAATATGCAGTGTTTTGTGCAGGGCTGCACCCCTACGATGAGATCCTTTGGTATGTAAATATAATCATCTTCTCCATGATTCATGCATTAATTAAAACAACAATTATTTTAAATGTTACCTTCTCCACTTCAGGAAATATTCTGATATTTTGTTCCTCAGTGACAGACCTCACTGATCGCATTACACTCCTGACTCATTTTCATTAGGCTCTGCAAATATGCTGTAATTCTCACACAATCTATATGCTGGGTAAGCCAGAGTATCTCTTATGGCTCTCAGATAACCACTTATGTATTTGTCTCCTTCTCAGTTACTCTACTTCTAGAGAAAGCACATTTTGGTTTATTATTACAGAAGGGAACAATAACTACTCTTATATTTAGCCCTGTTTAACTGAACAGGCATTCAGAACTGAATTCCCATATAAGACTTATGTAGTACATACTTGTTTTCTTTTTGGATGCCTTCTTATAGGTTAAAAAAACCTTTTTAACCCTGAGGACTCTAATACCTATAGTACTTACTCGCTGGGCTGGGTGTCATTAGAAATGCTCCCAAAATATCTAGCTGAGCTAAAAAGACCGAACTCTCCAAACACCAAGAGCAGCGGGAGCAGGGAGGGTAGGGAGGGCCGAGGCAGGGAGGAGGTGTCTAGGGAACTCCAGGGCTCCTCACACGTCGGGTGCTGCCTCTGCAAGGAGACAGGGAAATGGGAGCTGCCAAGGCAGCAGCATAAGGGAGAGAGGCTGAGGGCATTTCCGCCGATGGAAAAGCTGATGCCTAGAGCAACCAAAATATCATGCTCTGGAGATGTACATTTTAAATACCCACCTTGTAACTACTTTGTCTTTAGCTCTGTGTTTGTATCTTGCACAAATTTGCAATTGACCAAATAGCTGTGCATGTGTAGAAGGTGATTTGAAAGCAAGGGAGCATCACTTGAAACACGCAGCTGGCGAAAATTTACTCAGGCTTCGCAGATGTGTGCGTTCAGTGTGGCTGTGCAGTTCAGAGCAAACTGACAGGTTAGCTACGTGTCCTTTTAGTGATGGCTGCTGAGGACAGTCATGAAAAGCCGAGGGAGACCTGCTGACCACCAAGCTCAGGGACCACGGACAGCAGCAGCACTCCCTTGAGCTGCCCCAAACTGCCATCCTCCGTGTGAGAAGCTAGTTCAGCCTCTGCACCACTTCTTTCCTCCTAGCATGACTCATTCCTCAATGTTTGCGGTGCAATATTTTTATGAAAAATGTATGGTTTCACCAGGAATGAGATTGAGGCCTCAGTTCACATTGGGAGGAACTGGAGCGGTCTTCCCTTCTCAGTCTCAGTGAACCAAGTCATTTGCACTGAATTGTTCATTCTGAGCCCTGTGCCACTTTAGCTTCTAGCTATAGCTGAACAGCACAGAGTGGCAGGTTTCTGCAGGAGCTGTTGTGTGGCGTGTTGTACGTCGTGCACTGAGTCCTGTAAGACAGCAAACAGCGGTTGTCATGGGGCTCCCAGTGATGCACATCGAGATTTGAAGGAAAATAATCTTTGGAAATTAAAAAGCCTTAAGTAATTTAGAATTGTGACATACTGATTTCTTTGTTCAGACAGCATATTATTTGCAAAGCTGCAAAGCAGTGCTATAACTCATTGTTTTGCTCTGTAATTATTGGTTTGTAGCTCAATTACAAATACTGTTTTACCATGTACTAACATCTTGCATTTGTGGAGCAGGCAGTTTATCTAGACTTGTAAATTAAAGATAATGTAGTAAGTTTTTAATAAACATAAAAATATGTCAGGCTAAACGAATAGAAGAAAATGGGAGTCTGGGACTAGCGGGTGCTGCCACATGTTCCACAGGAGATCAGAGGAACCAGCGTGATCCCTGCGCTTGCCGGCGACGCTGGAGCAGGTTGGAGGATGAACACGGCAGCGCCCGGCCTCTATTCTCTGGAGCGGACGAGTCTGTTCAACTGCTTAAAATAACTGGTTAGGCAAAAGAGAAATGTTATGCATGGGTAAGACACCTGCATCGTGCTGCCTTTCTTCTGGTGCCACAGAGCAGCCCTGATCTCCTCTGTTCCCTCTGCCTTCGGAAGGCTCCAGAAAAGGTGCCTTTTTTGTCTGGCCTCTCCATCAGGGATCCAGGACTGCGGCGCTGCTGACAACAGAGAGGCAGCTACATCTCCCCGAAAGTGTCGGCTGTCTCTTCCAAGTTTTTGTATCCAAAGTTCGGAAATAATTTTTCTGTCGTTTATACTGCTTACTTGGTGTCGCTGTCTTACTGCAGCATAAGAACTGCCATCCATTTCCATATTATGCATTTTCTGAATGAATTACAATACTCGTTGAAGAGACTTGGATTTCTAATCTACTCTCTAATCATAATGCTAATGCACTATAATATTTGGAAATGTGTTCAATTCCTGATTTCATATTTAGACACCTCTCTGATACTTAGGTATGGAGAACCTTTTTACACATTAAATAAGGTAGTAAATATAAACATTCTAAAGCTACTTCTCATTCATATTTTGTTTATAATCATCTATAGATACTGTGTTTTCTTAGGCTGGATAAAATGTAAGATGAACAAATGATGTACTAAGAAGCTGTAAGTGACTTGTAAGGAACTCTGCTTTTTAAAGGATGCTTAAATATTATATTTTTCATGTAAAACATCAACCTCATTAAGTCATCTAGTTATTTATAAGATATTTAAATAATAAAGACACAAAAGTCTATACTAGTTAAGCAGCTTGGATGCTAGTTATACTAGTTAACCACCATGGATGGTGGTGACAAATGCATGTTATCCACATCTGAATTACTCACCCTTGCTCTATGTATGTTTAAAGGAATATTATTCGCTACTGGAGAGAAACTTATCAAAAAGCAAACACATTTACACAGCTCACACTTTGGAAATTTCTAAGTAAACAGGATTATTGTTTGTAATAGTGTTGTTTGTAATTAAGTGGCTGACATTCCTTCTGCAGAGGCATTATGAAATTAAAGCTTTTTTTTTTTTTCACTGATTTGATATGGTAGGGAATCGAAGTATGAGCTTTAAATTTACATGGGCTCTCATGATGTTGCCTGTAAGATTAAGGGGTAAAACACCATCAAAACATAAATTACTTAGTTTTTGTAGACACAGGATTTCAGGTACTGCCACTCGACCCTGGCCAAACACAGCATGGATCCTTTATATTTTTTACTCACGTGAATGTCCTCATTGGCATGTGTGATCCATGCAGTGGATGCCCTGGAACATTCACTCTGACTTCTTCAATTTTCCTGGAAAACAGAATAGCATTTTTTTCTGTTGTTCTTTTTTCCAGAAAATGGCTGTCACCTTCTTCCTCACTTCACTGTCTGCGTTACTGCAAGGAAGGAGCTTTACGAGCACGTACCGTGGTGATCAAAGGGAATTTGACTGTTAACTCCATAAAGAGCAGAATTACATTGGTAGTCCGTACCCAGAAAAATCCTACCTCCATTGGAATAACTCGTCCCTGCTCTGCAAAGTGCTCTGCTATCCTCACACTATAAGGCACCAGGGCATTCATGGGCTTGCTGCTTACGGAGTGCTGCTCGGCAGCTCACACAGAAGGTGCTCGCTTTGGCCGCTTGGTTGCAGAAATCCCCTTCTCCTCAAAGTAATTCTTCCCACCACTACCAGGGAGATGGGAAAAATATGGGCTTTAAACGTTTATGTACATTCATCAGAAGAGACGTTTAATGCCAGACTATGTGCTGTTATATTCCAGAAAGCTGAGAGAGGAACAAATCAGTGAAATCTCATATCCTATCCGGCTGGACATGTTCCTTCAACAGAAGGAGCTGCCAGAGGTTTTATTGTACTCAGACATAAATGTGCCAGGTGATTAGAGCCGATAAAGCACCTGAACGGAGCCCGCAGACCCGGGCACAAAGAGCACGGCAATCTCCAAAGGCTGGTGAAGACATGCAGGGCCCAGCCGTGCACAGCAAGGCCTTTCAGCAAGGCATTGCAGCCAGAACGGGCTTTACCGAACAAAGAGAAGCTAAACTCCTTTAAAAAACAGTTGGCAGCGTTGTGGGAAAAAAAAAAGAAGAAGAAAAAGAAAAAAAAAAAAACCTTAAGCTGCAAAATAAATGAAAGAATCACCCTATAATTGCTGGAAACTGTCAATCAAATCAAACCTCTGCCAGAAAGCTGTTTCTAAATCCCCTCTGTGAACCTGTTTCAAGAACTTTTCTGTGGTGCATTTGAGCATGCAGTGAAAGAAGCAGAAGTATTAGAAAAATTTCCATCATGCAAAACATTCAGAGCTATTTTGATTTAGTAAGTTCCTCATTAATAAGTAACATTTACAGGGAAGCAGTAAAATTTTAGTGCGAGCTAAAATTAATCTAGTTCATACTATATCACATATCATGACGAGTTTGGCTGCAGTAAGAGTTTGCTCCATGCCTCTCCACCTCAGATCTTTTATCAAGAGGTATTTACTGAGGAGCCCTATTAGTCTGAAATAAAGTTTTTCATCAGATTTCTCCAGTGCACATGCTATTCTTCATTTGAACAAAATACACAGTCTTTGGGAAGATATCTGATACTTATTTGTCTATGCTTTATGTAAGTAACTTTTATTTTTATGTGAGAGCTGGAATCAGTTATCTGCCCATGATATCGTGTACCACGTCCATGGTAGCAAGCCCACGTACCAAGAGATTATATTGCCGTGGAATTAAAAAGCAACCAGTCTGGTCAAGAGTTAGCTATATTGCAAGTTATAAATTCAATTAGATTAGGGGTGAGTGCCTTTTCCCTGGCTAGGATTAAAATGATAGCCTATTTTTGAGATCAGCAAAAGTATTCTCAGGATAAAAATCTCAAAAAATTGAAGGATGCCTTTGATTTCATTAGGCATCTTGTGATACATAGTGTTTTTCCCACTGCTCAGTCACTGGAGTCATGAGATCATAAGAGGGTGTCTTTTCCTTAAACTTCTACTTCTCTGCCTTTAAAACTGCAAAGAACAAAAACAGGAAAAAAAAAAGAAAGAAAATTAACCTCTGAAGGTTAAAAATCAGACAGCATAACTTTTAAATGTCTTGGATTAATTGCTTTATTCCTATACAGGGCACAATTTTTGAAAGGCTGTGATCTGGAAGGTTAGCTATTTCCTCTTTCTTTTGCAGCAGTAAGCAGCTACTGCTCACAAAAGACTGTGCATTTCAAGAGGATAATTTTTAATCTATTCTGTAGAATTTGGTGCTTAGAGGAAGGTTCCAACCTCCAAAGCAAATGAGATGGAGCAGAAGAGCCATATCCCGTGACGGAGCAGAGCCTTGGAAGCACCTGTGGAGCCGTGTCGCAGCCGGGGAGCTGCAAGCCCCACGGCTGGAGCTGCTGCTGTGTGGCACAAAGGGGTATTTACAGCAGGAACAGCCCCATGGCCGCTGGCCTCTTCTTAACCCACAAGCAGGATTAATTCCTTCCTCAGATTCCCTGACATATTGGTGTTCCAGGACCAGGTTTGGCCCTCGCTGTGTCTGTGTTGAACCTCTGAAGGACTTGCCTGGCATGACTTTGCCTAAAACCCTCTTGAATCCCTTCACCACGTGGAACTCAATTCTATGTTTTGGTTCGGCATTGGGTGAAAAAAGGACTCTATGGTTTCATTTGAATTAAGTCTTCAGTAATCTCCCCACATGATCCTTATGGCACGAAAATAGTGATCAGATTTTCTCATTTAAGATCCCCATACTGATTGGCAGCTTCAATATCCTTGCTCCTAACTGATAAGTTACTTCCTGTTTAATTACAGCTGGAAGCAATGCTCAAAAAGTTTGAAAACATTTAGAAACACAACTTGTGGGAAAAAAAAGGAACAATTTCTTCAATATCTCTGTGTTAGGGCAATTTCTCATTTTCCTGGGTAATTAATTTGCCAGTACTATATGCCACATTTCTAATGAGCAATTTTTGCACATGTTCAAAATACAGTAACACAGTGTTAACTATCTTTCACCTATGGTTGTATGAAGACGTTGAAAAATAGCCACAGAAAATGTCAGGATATGTAGACCAGAACAACAAAAATAATGTTTTATAAAGGCAAAGAAATGTTATGCTAGATTGCATCTTTTACTTGCAGTGGAAAGAAAGGCAAAGAAATATAACTTCAATATTTTGTAGAAGAGTCTAATGTGAAGGAACTATTTATAGCTGCTCCACATTATGTTAATTTAGCTTTTCCTGACACACAAAAGCTTCCCTTGAGAGCTTTCATAGTGCGAGAAGGAAGAAAGGCAAAAAGGCAGAGGCTCTTGCAAACAGAGCTATGATAAAAGCTGTTGTCATTACAAGAGATCATCAGAAAGAGAGAAGGAAACAGTAAGGTACCATTCGTCACTTTGAGAAAGGCTGATGAACGGCTCTTGGACAGGCAGCACTAGCTACAATATTTATGAAGAGGGATATGTTATCAGAAGACTGCATTTTTTTTTCCTGTTTGCAGGCTGTTTACAAACTCATCCTGATTTCTGCCAGTCTGTTTATTATTTGCAAGAATTTATTCATACACATCACTCAAAACAAAGAGAAAAGATTCATTTCTATTTGAGCACAAATTTCATTTCACTGAAATGGATTTTTTGAATAAATGGGATGAGAAACTCTGAGCTTTTAGATTGTATGCAAACAGGTCTTTTAAGTGGGCTGCATTCATTGTACTGAGGTCGTTGATCAAGTTATTTCTTTCCCACTCCACAGCTATATGCATGAAAAACAAGCTTTCTGAAGTGGGAAAACAGACAGGAACTGATGAACTATTGACAATGAATATGAATAATGGATGGCAAACAGAAAAGGTCTCTGCATCAGAGAATTTCAGGTTATGCTCTATTTTTGATGGTGTGGAGGGATTCAGTGGCACATTGTCCATCTTCATATTTTCACTCCTAGAACCCCAACTTTTTTTCAGAAAGACCGTATAAATGTATGCTTGCAAACAACAAATATCATGTGGATAGACACAAAATATTGTCTCAGAAATTATCTGTTTTGGGCACTGCTTAGTGGTCAGGATCACTATCATTGCAGTTGGCCATCTCAGTTAGCCCTTTGCACACTGGAACATATCCCAGAACATTTAAGTCCCCTGAAATGTGGTGTTGGGATAGCTTGGGCATCAGGTGTCTGTTTTTTTCGAAGTCCAGAGAGGATCTGCTATCTACTGCATTTAGCCAAGTGTTTTCTGAGTTTCTGAGGTTCTCACTGAATCTACTCCTCTTTCCTAGCATCTCCACTTTCAGCTCAAGTTTTATGGACTCCTGCAGTCTGCTGGTTCTTGTTCCTATGCAACTATCACTTTTAGTGACACCAAATTCCAAGATCTTTGTGTAATTTGATGGCAACGTTTCCTGCTCATGAAATTTGGCTGAAAGATCCTCTCAGGGCTCCGTATAGTTTCTGAAACTGTTGTGTCTAGGAAGAAGTTCGCAGACTGTAGCATTAACTGAACTTCCGTGTATTTCAAATAGAGCTTTCACTGAGCTTACTTATTTGGAACTTAAATTATTCGTATCAAGATGTTTTCCCATTAGTCTATAGTAGCAATATTAAGCAGTCCCTCAAAGCACCGGTCACTAAGAAAGCGTTTAAAGAAGCAGTCATACCCCGGACATACGAGCGCGTCGTGTTTTAGCAGCCGCACTGCTGCCCTGGCCGGTGTTCAGCAAGGAAGGGGAGGGAGGCACGAGGGGGCACGAGGGGGCACAAGGTGGCTCCCCAGCCCCTCACCCGTGGGCCCGTGGGCAGCCCAACCACCAGCTGCTGGCGGTGGCCTGGCAGCACCGCCGAGGACTTGGCTGCCCCGTGAGGGGACAGGCAGCGCCCTGCCGGGGCGTTTACAAACCACACGGGCACACACCCACACCAGAGCCATCATGCATCTGAATTCTTATATAGGGCCTCCGATCGCAGATGTGTAAGTGAAAAGCTCTGGCTCAGAGTCCTGCCAGGCAGCACGGGAGCTTGCTATGGTATGCAGTATCTAACATCATCCTGGACTTACTGGCTGAATGAGCTCAATGATCAGATCGTATCTTGGCCTGGAAATCATTTAGATCAGATGTAAGGATCTATGTGAAGTACTTAAACCACTTCCCTTTGTATTTTTCCTAGCACTACTCTTCAGTCGTCTGTACATGCAGAATTAGGGCCCTCAGCCACTTTCGGATCAGGGACAGAAAGTACTCAAAAACCAGCAGCTGCAGGTTCAACAACATGCACAGAAAATTCATCATCATGCTCTTCTCCTCTGAGATGGTATCAAGAGTTCACAGGCAAAATGAGCTGTTCTGAACATATGCTTTATTCGGCGTATTTTCAAACCTTATCCTCCCATTCCCCAAGGCTAGAGGCACGAAGGATCCCAGAATGATGGATCTTGTTCTTTCCATACTCCTAGGAATATAAATGTTCTTCTACTTTATGAATCACCAGAAGGTAACCAACCTGTCACCTGCAGTTGGACAATGAGAGGAAGAGACAGTAAAAAAAAAAAAAATCTATAATGAAACATCCAAGTTCTTACAGACGCTGCTCCTCAGACTTCTCCCATGCATTATTCAGGCTCATAAGCTTATAAGATAAAGGCTCTTCCCAGACAAGACAAAAATATTGTCCATCTTACACTCTTACACGGAGGATAGATGGATTTTCCATTTCATTAAGCTTATGAGGGTTTGCTTCTATCAGTCTCCATCTCCAGCCCTAGAAGTCTGCTCTTAACACCCAGTAAGAATGATGTCTAGGTATGATTGCAGCTTTTTTCATGTTATATTTAACAACTTTTTTTCTCATTGCGACTTTAATTTAACTCATGTTCCAGGGTGGTTTATCTACTTAATAGTAGAATATAGTCTGAATAATATCTCAGTATAATTTGTGATTAACCTAAAGATGCGGGCCTGGCTTACTTGCTAAACAGTAATCCAAATTTAAATTACAACTCTTAATTTCTTCAATAGGACCTACCTTTAATTTGTATTCTAGCATTGTCCTAGTTGGGATGTGTGGAAATAAACTATGTTAAATCTGCTAGGTTAATGAATTCATTTGTATTCTTCTTTTCAAGTTTCTTTACCATAATTTGTCAGAGCAACTTTGAGTTGCTCTGAATTTTCAGTGATGCAATTGGATAGAATTGAATCGGAAAAAGCTGACATTTCTAAATGTATCCAAGTAGGAAATGATTCAGTGGCTCCAAGGAAAGGAGTCAACTATGAAAGACCTTTTGCAATATGATATACTTCTATATCTGGAAAACTAAACCACTCTTTCGTTTTATAAGCTTCTAATCTTTCTGTTTTAGCATAGTCCTTTCTTCTTCCATTGGAAGATTTTGATCACATGCTGGTTTCTTCTGCATCCACAGGGAAGGATTTGCACACTGTAACTTTCTAAGGAACTGATCACAGCAAAAGCCGATGGTCCATGTCCTCTGTTCATGCAAAATCCCCCTGGATCCCACATTCAGCACAGGCCAAGTTAGGCATGCGCTGCAGGGCACGAGGCCAAGGAAACTAGAGACCATCTGAGCTGCCATCATTTCAATAATTAGACTTTGACCTTGGAATTAAAATATTAATTTGCCTTTTTTAAAGAAGTGGTCATTGAAGTATGCAGATGATGTGGTCTCATTTTATAGCAGCCTATTTTACAGCACATTGAGCTATTGTACGCCCTAAGAGAACTATCAAATGCTTGTTTTCTCTAATAAGAAAACTGCTGAGGCAAATGAATAGCCTTACTGTTTTCCAGTACATTTCACACCAATTCATTTTTCAGTTTTATCAAACAAGCTGCCACTTGCTTTGAGTCTGGTTCAGCGCGCCAGTGCTTGACTTTACAGCGAAGATATTGATGCCACTGAGCAGATGTGCTCAAGCCCTTGAAGGACCAGGGCTCCCATCAGCACTGAAAGAGACCACCCACTTACATCTCCCTCGTTCACTTTGCATTCTTCTGGCTACAGAAATGCCTTTGTGTGCGTGTGTGTGTGACTGAAATATATTTTTATTTGATATTTATGATGTTCTCATTAAAAAAAAATACCTATGCATCTGCCTGGCAGAAGCGCAAGTCTGTAATAGGAAAAAAAAAAGTGAAATTTATTTCTTTTTCCTAGCTTCTCTTCCATACAGTTTCCAGGTTTCCCTGAATCAGGCAGTTTGTAGGATGGAAGAATTGTGTTTGACATGCTGGTTGAGGGGACAGCCACAGTGTTTTCTCTTCAAGTGTTTTTGCATTCTAACTTAGTCCATGAAAAAGGTTCCATAAACTACCATCATTAATATTGAATACTTCTTGCTCTCCTCTCTGACATCTTCAGATCTCTGCTGGCTTCTCTATTATCGTTAAATAGTCTCAGTCTTCACTCTGTCATCTAAAAATTGCTAGTGGCTTTTTTCTTCTTTAAATTGCACTGACTTGTCAAAGGAATATATCATTCTACTTTTGCAGCATGATAGTAATTTGGAGTGGCACTGAGATTTTAATTAATGGTCCATGACTGATGTACAGAGCTCTAAAATCCTTCATTTCAAGTGTACGTAAGCTCTTCTGCTAGACTATTGTATTCTACACTTAAGTATTTAAGTCTATCTCTTCGAATCACATCTTTCCTTCCCATGGTATCATTCATGGGCACTTGTTTTACTTACTTAATTTGCTAAGAATTACATTTCTTTTTGTCATAGAAAAGCAATCTTTAGTTTTGTAGAACCTGGGTTTTTGACCGCCCTGAACTCTCCTTTCATAAATGTAGTATTGAGGATACTCGGCTGGTTGCATGATCAGACTGACAAATTCAGGAAGGTCATTCACATTCACATTCTATTTTATTGTTGATTTGATCTGAAAAGGCAACCTTATTTTTCCAGAATTTTCAGTAACGATTTCTATATACCTCTTATACCACATTTTACTGAGCTGCAACCAGTAAGTGGTTGGGTGAGAAAAATCACTAACAAACTCAGCAATAGCTGCAGAAACGACACTGAGAATATTTTTCCACCCAGCTTCTGAGTACAATTAGAATAGACATTACTGAGGAATTTAAATGAGCAATAAAGTGAAAGTCCGCTTGAACAACACAGTTAGTTATATATCCCAAAGGTGTTATATGCAAAATAATGAAGTTGGACTCAGTTTCATCATAGATGCCAGTCAGGCAACATCTTTTCCCTGTATTTTTTTTTCTTGTGTTGCTAAGCTTTGCTAGCTGCATTTTACATTGCTGGAAAGGTATTTCATTCTTGTAATCTGTACAGTCAAGAGTTTCTTCCAGCAGGAATGGAGTAAATGGGAAGGTAGCGCGCCGCTTACCTTCTGCCACACAGCTGACTGCATGTGCTCAATACCCGGGAGCAGGGACTGGGGCACGTTGGCCCTTTGCATTGGGAAGGAGCCTGGAGAGGAGCCTGTGTCCTGGCTGCAGGAACCTCACCCAGGAGCTTGCAAGGTCTCTTCCATACCAGTTCCTCGTGGCGATGTTCTGGCCTGCTCAGGAGCATGCTGTCTCTCTCCCTAACACATATTTATGTCGGTCAGATCGGATAGCCAAGGACATAGATCCTTTCTGAAGCAGCGGTGAAGGGCACTGAATCCCAGCCCTGCAACACCCCACTCCGTGCTGGTGGAGAGAGTCTTGCATCACAGCACGGCTGGCAGCAAGGGCAGGATTCCACGTGTAGGCTGAAATGTTCTTTGGATAAAAGGTGTCATACAAGTGTCAGTCATCATGTTCCCTGCTGGCAAAGGGTTGGGTGACTCATTTTATCACAAGGCTATTCCTAGAAAAAGAAAATGTATGTGACTTAGAAAGGCAGAAGGGCTCCAAGTACAAGAAATCTTATAGTCTTCGTAAGGGTGCCTTAGGTATCTCAATTAAGTACTGCTGAAACCTTGAGTGATAAATGACCAGAGGAAATAGCAACTGGTTTATATTAGTCATTGTGCAGTATCACGCAAGGACCCAGTAGGGGCGTCAAAGATCTGCTGTGCGGGAGACGCAGACACGTGCACACACAATCAAAGGAAGTTTTACAGGCAGAATGGTGGTTCTGTAGTGTTTTAAAATTAGTTAAAAGCTGCGTGAGAAGGTCTTCAACATCCTAAACAGGTATCTCCTGTGCAACATTGCTCTGCTTCCCATACCCAAATACCTCCATTGCCAGTCTTCTCCTGGCTGTAGGAATGAAACTCACTCAGCTGGCATGTCTCATTAGAGAAGCTGTGAATACACTAGCATTGGCATTTGTACAGAGAATATATTTTAAAAAGTGAGTTGTCCTACTGTTCCTATTTCAGTTTGCTTTGCGGAGCCGTCTCAGGGTACTCAAGCTAGATTCCTTTTAGATTAAATTAAACCAGAGGACGTGCTCCTCAACAGTACCGAATGTGCTCCGGCCACTAACGGCATTAGTAACCTCCTCCCTGCCCCGAGTAGCGTGGACATTGGATCCTCTGTGCCAACTGTTTCACTCTTACAGATCTACTCGTATTGCACCTCGCTGCTTGCCAGGGTGGGTGTCCATTCAGGCAGAGCCTTGCTGATTTACGCCATTGAGGACCTGGGCAGCAGGATGGAGCCTCTGCTGCCTCCCATTCAGCCAGAGCGTGTCAGCGCTCGCATCTGCAGGCTTGCGGCTTTTATAGCTCAAAACCTGGAGATTCAGCTCGCAGTTTGTACATCGGCGTGCCCACATGTTCCGCCTTATATACACCCCCACAGCTCCCAATCTCTTCTCTTGTAATTCCTCATAACCTTCCCCTACCTCTTCTCTACACCAGGGGAACCCTATTCCTTCCCTAGATATAATAGGAAATCATTCAATATTGCAAAATAAGTAAAGGTTTACACCTGCTGAGTTCACAATATTGAAGTGGACTGTTATCATGCTGGAAGGCATTCTGGATATTCCTGGTCAATAATTTCGCCTATTTTAATCACTCCACATACTGCTTGTGTTCCTATCGTCTCTGCTATTTTATTTTTCCCCAAATGAATAAATCTCAGAGTGAGTGAAGCATTTCCTGAACTGTGGGGATTTGCTAAACACCCATATTCAAAAATTGTTCTATTCCAGACAGAAAAAAAGACATCAAGGTGAATACAGAGACTTGAAAGCTCAACTATGAGCACCTGCTCATCTCTTCATAGATGAAGTTCAGATGAGTACATCTTGCTTCTAAACTTGTCCTGACACTACAGGGAAAGTTGGCTCACTGTAAAGGAAATGGGAAAACTATGGAGCTCTGCCAGACTCAGTGCTACTAACACTAAAAGTACCGGGAGCAGAGGAAAGACTAACTATTCCCCTTGTCACTGACAAATTTGACAGCCACATTTCATTTCTAGTGACATATTCAGGCAGAGTAGGGAAATACCGAAAAGAGTATTCATATTTTGACCCAGGTCTGCATGGAGAAAGGTTATCAGTGATGTTAAGGGAAATTAATTAAAGATTTCACATATTTCAAGGCACAGAACAAGGTTTTCAGAATTCAGTCAGTCGTGATAACTACAATGAGAAGTGGAATTTCCTATCAGAGGTCATATCTGCATGCTACTGCCAATTACCCTGCTGCTATTGCCCCTCGTAATATTCTCCAGTAAAGCAAAATGAAGAAAGGAAGCCCTACCCGCACAATGAAATGAATGGAAAAAAAAAAAAAAAAAAAAAGAAAGAAAGAAAGAGAGAAACACACTAACTAAACACACATAGAGTCAGAACAAAAATCTCTCAGTGGCATAAAACATTTTCAGGACACCTGACATCATAGTCTTCTTTCCCTTGACAAAATCCAGCTTTACAAAGCAAACAAGTAGGGAAATGAAACTGCAGTGGTGTTTATACAAAGGGCAAGAGGGCTTTTTACCCAAAGCATGAGACACAAATCTAGGTCTGTTTACGAAGTCCCTAAATTCAAACTTCAGCAAAAGTTGTTGTCGACTTTGGTGAATTGTGGGGCCTGTGTCTCACCGGTTTGATGAAACCCCTTATACCCACAAAAATAGAATGCTTTTCCTATCTTCATTATACTCAAAAAACAACTGCGGAAGTATTTTCTGAGGCAGATAGATAGACACTCTCCAGAGTGAATGGTGCTGCCCTCAGAGGCGAGGGAAGGCCCAGACTGCCTCAGCAAGGCAGCCGCTGGGGAGTCGTCAGGAGGCTCTTGTTTGACCAGAAGGCTTTAGTCTGCCATAGCCACATAAAAGGTGCAACATATCTTTGCTTTGTGCATTGATCTATCAGTTGAAAATAGGCTCAGATATGGCCAGGTGTCCTTTCTTTTTCCAAAGCGTGCTCTTGCTTTTGTCGTCCCACTTTGCTATTCTTAGAGCCACCCGTGGCCTAGAGACTTTTCAAGTCACTGTTCTTATTTACTGTCATTTGCTGATAAACCCATCTCTCGCAGCCTCATTCAGCCTCCGGTGCCTCCTGCAGCTACTATCATTGTCAGCTACTTGAAAAAGAAAAATAAATGCAAAATCTCCTTTCTTCCAGACACGTAATCCTCCATATTTCATCTATAGAGGCTGTCTTTCACACCATTAAATTGCTTCATCTCCTGCTGTCAGCTGTGCCTGCAGAGCTTTGGATAGGTCACCCTCCCTCCTGTTCGACATGGTACAACATTCAAAATAGCTGTGATTCTGAACGGGGAAAATAACAGTTTGCCTCTTTCATCTCTATTGTCTCAGGGCTTTCAATAACAACCTTTCCATTATTTATTTCCATTATTTAGGTTATTTATTGCTGCTAACAACACAGTAGTGACTAGTCCGGTTCATTTTGCGAATATAGAAGAGCACATTTGGGGGGCAATTTTTCTTGAGCTAATGTGAGCCCTAAGGCTTAACTCTCTCACACGCGCATCCACTCCCCCCACCCCCAAATTCAAGAAGCATCAGCCCCCCCACACACAGATCTTCTTCATCCTACAGCTCAGCTTTGCTGCTGCTCTTTTTTTTCCCACTGATATTTTTACAAACAACGGGCTACCACCTTCTGAGAAGAGGCTATGTTTTACAACTAATATGTGTACTACTTCTAACCGCTAATAGCTTAAATAATCGCCTATGCTTTTTTTCTAGTATAGAGATCTATATTACTGTTCTTGATTTCCAAAATAGTTCTTTAAAGTGTTTGTGAATTACCTGATCAAGGTAAATGGTTTTCCTGGAGTGCCCATGATTATAAATCGTGGATGTCGGGCATATTAGGGTAATAGACCACTACAGAGACCGAAACATGCTGGCTTGGAGCAATACTGTCAGTTAGTTTGGATGAGAGGGTCTGGGTGGCTTTCTCTCCTTTCTTCATCTACTATTTCTTCACATTATCTTTGTTCTTGCCTTTTCTTGGCTCTCTGTGCTTAAAAGCTGTAGCTTAAAATTCTTTAGAATCCTGTAAATCAAAGAATACCCCATGATGCATGGAGTGAAAGAATAAAAAAAAGTAGGTCCCAAACCAAGAGACTGTTCTCAAAAACAAGGTATTTCAAGAGGAGACAGATACAAACTACAGGAAAGCTAAAATTTTACAGAAGTGTATCAGGATAACTGGAAAAAAAATAACCATCATATTTTCTGGAAATGGAACAAGAAGAAGATGGCCTTGAGGCAGGTATTTTTTTTAATACTGCTGAGAAAGAAGCACTAGATTTTCCTCTAGTTACATTTGCATAGGTAAGTGTTGCAAGTTTTGAAGTCTGAGCCAAAAATCAAATATCACCAAAGACACTGAAACCGCATTTCATACCTAGGGAAGAAAAGCACTCTTGAAAGACAGCAGTTTTACAGGAGAAACCAGTCAGAGGGAGAAAATTCTGAGCCATTTTCAGGAGATTTAAAAATTAACTCTAAAAAAAATCAAATACTCTTACTGTAATCACTGCATCAGAGCAAATTGTAACAGGGGGTTATATATCAAAATCACAAAAAGAAAAAGATCTAATCAACAGAAGAGATATAAACTGAGAAAAATCAGAATTTAACATCAGCAAAGTAGATCCAGACCTGATTACAAGAGCTACAGGGAACAGAACACAATATCACATTAGAGTAAAAAAATAATCCATAAGTGATAGAAATATAGAAAGACAGAGAAAATTAAGGTCTTCCAAAGTTTCTGCAGCCTGAAGATTAAAAAACACTATCAGAGCCAGTGTGCTGGAAACAACCTTAAAGATCACTGAAGGTCTGTGCTTCCTTTCAACACCATCAGCATCCAGACTTTGGCCAGAACCGTATCATTTGGAAGCAAAAGCTTTTTGTATAAGCTTGCAGGTCAGGACTTAGTATATCTGTAAAGGAACAAGTCATTCATACTCCAGTGAAAAAAGACTTTTTCAAAAGGGAATCATGTGAGGAGGATGTCTCAATAAAAAAGACAGAACCCTTATTAAGTGTAAGTTTGTACTAGTTTGATATTGATACCTGAGCTGATCGGAGATCTCAAAGGAAAAACTTGGTGCTGACATGCTGGGCTCAAGCAGAATGATTGGTGTGGTGGGTGTCTGAGAGCTTCATGTGAAAGGGCAACGTTGTCTTGAAAATTTTTATAGAGTCGACAGCTGTATCTGTTCTAAGGTGGAAAACAGGTCAAATACCCAGTCTCATTAAAAAGTAAAAGAAAAGACCATGAAGATAGAAAGCAAAAGCACAGTTAGAAAGAACGAAGGACAAAAGTGTCTAGAACGAGTGAACAAAAAACCTATTTCAGAGCAAGCAGACAAAGGACAGAAATAAAATAACAGAAAATACTGTTGCTGTTAAAAACATAAAGAAGAGATTCATGTTTTATGCATAGTGTTCAATATAGCATGAAATGAACTTATTTATGCTAAATATATATATACTGCATCTGGATGATAATTCCCAGCACTTTGAAATAGCACTGTGACAATGCAAGACACAATCCCATATTTATATATTGGCCTCCACATAGCAACTACGGTAACAATAAATAATTCACTACCACATGATTATGATTTTGGGAGCTTTTCAAAAGCTTAGAAGTCACAGTCTAAATCCTGCCTGGGAAATAGCATTGAAATTGCCAAAAGAGCGCTTGAATACACTGGTGAGTAAAGCACTAACTACAGAGCACTGCTCGTGACACTGGCATTACTGTCTGTTATTTAACAGAAAGACACTACCTGATTATGTAGCAACTTGACTTTAAAAGAGATATTAACAACTCTTATAACACAATGAAAAGCAACAGATCATATAGAAAATATATAATGATAAAGCTTGCTTAATCTGAAGCATTTTTATAGTCCTAGAAAGATTAACTAAAGTATAACAGGAAATAGTCTCTTACGAAGTTTCTTCTTCTTCCAGTGTGGGTCTTTCTCAGTTAGAAAAGCCATAACTGGAAAAAAAAACAAACAGTTTTAGTTCCTTATAGAAACAAATAAGGAAAAAAGAGATATAGCTGAATCACGAAGATTCAAGAACAGCTGAGAAGTCGAGTGACTTCTCAGGACAGAGAAGGAACAGAGAGTAAAGACCGAGCAGAGCAGCCTAGGCCGTGAATGGAGTATTTCAGGGACTAACATCTATGAGATGCTCTGAACACTCATCAAAGAAGATTAACTCAACAACTAACTGCAGAAGTTTAAATTACCAGTCAGGATATTGACAGCACATCCCGATTTCAAGCAGTTGTTCAGGTTGGCTATGAGCAGTCTGACAAGTGGGACATACAATTCTTCTCCTTTCCTTGAAGTCCTTCTTGCCCATATGCTAGGTTACTTAGCAGACACACAACTGAATTAAATGCCCTGGCTCAGAACACTTCTTGATCAGCGCCCCAAAACCACTACAGTGAACAAAACTGAAACATAGATCTTAAATGCAATCATCTCAAAAGCAGCATGAGGGGTTGCTTTCCAAAATCAATCTACTTAACGACTTCTGTGGATGCGTCAGGCCTTGGGAGAGCTACTTTCAGGCAGACTGCGGTGGTGCCCTTATTGCAGAACATTGTTCCCTCAGCAGAAACACGTTTTCTGTTTCCTATAGAAGCTTCAGCCTCAGTTCTGTTTGAGTCCATTCGAAACAAAATGTGCGTTGCACAAAGTTTCCACTGTTGACCTTTCTATAGTTCATGTGTTAAACTGTTCAGAGGAACAGCCTGTCTACACCTTTTGCTCTCATTAAGATGTTTAACTGGATTCAACAAGCGTAGCATTTGGAGCATACTTAGGCAGCAGAGATGACCTCTTTTCAGTCTCCTAAACAGACTAGCAGATGGATTTCATTTTCTTCAGACTTGTAAGTGTTTCAAGGGGATAGTAAAAGGATTTCACAGTAGAAAATTAGGACCTGCAGAAAAAGATGTTGCAGGTAAAGGCAAGACAGTTGTTTGCTCTAGTTTATGAGCAGCATGTAAATCATAGTCCTTGGTATATTTCTAGTCCTCTTGTGGTTTTGGAATGGGATTTACAACATTATATATCATTAGGAATAATATTCAGTTAACAAGGCTTCAACCTTGTTTCCTTGAATTGTGACACCAGAAAAGTCACAATTTTGCCACAGATCCAGGTCTTGTTCTTTCTGCCTCAGTGGCCTTAGGTTCTGCTCTCTTTCTGAAATTCTTGCTTTCTTTCAGCTAGACAGAGGCAGTGACTCAGAGGGTTGATCAAAGCCTGGTAGCGTTGGTAGGGCAGACAACAGGCACCAACAAGAAGTATGGTCACACATGTATCATTCCTTAGGAAGTCATGCCAGGAGACACAGGACTTCGTACCTTCTGGTAGACAGAAAGTTCAGAACTGTGAGATTGATTTCCCACTTTGAGAGATTATCTGCAAAAATTTTTCTCCATTAGTCCCATCTGGAATTTAGAAGTGTTGGAGAATGATCTATTTTGGAGAGTATCTGCAGGGAAAGAGCTATGCAATGGGGATATAACCAGATTTCTCTACATGAGTTTACCTATGAACAGCGTGGAATCAGGAGGCCCTTATCAGTGTACTTGCAGCAATAATACTTGCAGAGTCAGCTACATTAGGCTACCTTAATAGTCAAAGCGTGGTTCAACTCAATCCAAATGAGATGTCTACAATGGGTGAAATAAAATGTGCTCTGAAAGTGCCTATTTTTTTTTCTCCTGACTTGAAAAGGAGCCTTGGGTGACCAGTTCAGCTGTAAATGCCTGCAGAATAGAAAACTGAAGTTAGGTGAGATGAATCTCACTTTAGAGTCCAGTCAGTAACTTTCCTTTCACTTTACTTCCAAGTAACAATATTCTCAAACAGAACATGCAAGTAAACATAAAGCAATATTGTAAGACATTTTTAGAGCACAATCTTGCCATAAAAAGCATAGGTACCAAATAAATCTTTTCCTTTGGTGACACAGCTGTCAGCATTATCTTGACAGGACACTATCATTCAACTGGTGATTGTACAAGTTCCAGTGGAGTAAGAGAAATATACTTCATTAAAATCCATTTCTCAGTACGACCACTGCCAACACCAAAAGCTGTCTCTGCAATTAAGAAAATGTAAAATGATCCCCTGCAGAGAAGAGTACAGTAGTAATAAGGGAACAGAGTCAAGTCCAACCACAACCAGCAAATAATTCTCTTTTTACAGCTTCCCAGAAAGGACTTGGCAGGGGACATAAGCAGGCAACTAAGCATGATAAACTGGTGAAGTCTTTATCATAGATCTGCTCCTCTGACATGCTGAAATGCATTTCAATACACTGTGCTGCTACTTATATATGTGAGTGAGAATGTGTATGTCTGAATATATTAATATATACAAATGCATATATTTGCTTCCAGAAAGTACTTTCCAAGCCTGGAGCACGTCAATGCTATCAAGAATGATGACTTCTGCCTCTTTGTCTTACAGAAGAAATATTGCTACTATAGAAGGAATATTACTATTACTGTTACAGAAGGAATATTCACTGACTGCAATTGCACTGGCAGACTCTGAAGGTCAGTTCTACGATATCTTTTCCTCCTAGATTCTCATTATCACACACACTGATCTGCCTACAGCAGCTAGTAAACCTCTTGTCAAGTCACAGTTTGTATCTTGACTGTGAATCTTATCTTCTCTTAGCCTAAATTAACCCTGCATTACAATATTCTGAAATAAATAAAGCATTTTAAAACATTAATTGATACTTAGGTCAATAACTCCTTGTGTTTTTCTGTTAGAAAAGCTATTTTTCTACAGACAAATTATCATTTTTATCAGTGTTTTTAATGCACCTTTTAATTTTATGTTCAATAAACAGCGTCAATGCTTTGTAAAAATGGTATAATATCAGAAGAGTCACACTCACAACGGAGAGGAAAAAAATCAAGTCTTCAGCATAGTTTCAAACCCATGTTTGGCCAAATACAATGAAATGATAAAGTCACTGAAAACTTTTCAGCACTTCAAAGCCTGGAGAATCCAGAGAAATTTAAATCGGAAAACTTAAACAATATATAGGAAAGGAAATACATATGGCATATTTTATATACACATAGAGGGGATTTATCAGTTGTATAAAGCAGCAACCTAGCTTTTATGGCACTACGTGAATTCCTATCAAATGAGCATCTGGCCCACTTCTTCAAGTGTCAGAAGAAATCAGGAAACACAGACATCTTCTGTTTACCTCAGATGTATGATCAGCATTCATATTTGGGAAGGAGTTTGTTTTTACTGTATACTGCTGTTAAATCCCACATCCAATCATGTCACTGTCATGTCAATTCCCAGAGGTCAATCATGTCAGCGTCAATTCGTCCTGTTTTTTTCATTCCATTTCTTTCTGTCACCAAGTGAAGACTCTTTCTAAACTTTTGAGAACAAAGTATGGTCCCTTCAACTCGTTGCACTTTCCAGGGGGTGAGCTGGTGACGAATTAGAAGGGTGAGATGCTAGAAGTGTGAGTATCCTATCTCTATCTATCTCCAACTCCAGGTTGAAAGTTTCAGCTTATAGTGATGAACTAAGTCATCACTAACAGTGATGAACTAAGGCAAGAGCCTGGATTCATGACATTGCCTGGGTGTCCTTTGAAGGTCTTCTCCCTGTGACAGAGGGGATTTGGAGGCCAGATGAATCTGAAGGCGAACACTGATCCTCCAGACTCCTTTCTCCTGCAAATAACATCACCTGAGCAGAGAGAGACTGTGAACTGCTGTATTGCTAGCAGAACTACCTACTTTGGGGATTTCCAGAGGTTTCACAGAAATGGCCATTTAGATGTTTCAGATGGATCTTAGGGAATTTTCACATTGCAGAGCTGAGAGAAGTCAGGGTTAACCTCTTGGCAAATTGCACAGAATGAACCAAACCCTCCTGTGGTGGCACCCAGCACACAGACATGGGCACCCGCCAAGAAAAGGAGTCAAGTGGTGCCCAGTTCCAGCTCCTGCCACTGTTCTGCACATTCCAAGTCAAAGCACCAGCTGACAAACAGAAGGAAATTTCACCCTGTGCAATGTGGTATGTCAGAAGCAGTTTCCATTCCATTGCTTATATCAGGCAATTAGGATAGATTAATTTGAGATAAAAGATGCCATCGTGTAAGTGATAAAGTGGTGCAAAATTAACACAGCGGGATCACACTGAATGACACTGCATTTCTGAGACATTCTGAAGTCTGGGCCTGATTAGTTCCTTGCCTCCTGCTCCAGAAACACTCCCCCTTTTTTGCAAGGCAGAAGACGCTGCGAATCTTTCCTGCAGACCACGCACTTAGCAATGGGGAGCTCCTTCCTGCCCTTGGCTCCCTGTGGCCACTTCCCGCTTTCCCATCTTGGCAGGCGTCACGCCATGTTCTCCCTTCCACGGCCTCTTCCAGCTGGTGTCTCCGGGCAGCCCACAGCCTCTCCACCTCCCGAATTGCTGCTTCCCAGGCTGCAGCTGCCCCTGCGCGGAGGCCTCCGTCAGCCTCCCCACAGCTGGCAGAGGTAACGGGGCTCTTCATCTGGCTCCTTCCAGTCTGCTGCTGCCCACATGCAGAGCCACCGTCTCAGTCTCAGACACTGAGCCAGGCAGGAGTTTCCTATGTGAATCCTTTAATTCTGACAGGAAACTCCTTCTGCACAGAATGAGGGTACTCAGGGAAAGTTTGAATCTAGAAGTGATTCAGAATGATTTTGTTCGGAAGCACTATTTCCTCTTTTACTTACCATTTCCAGATGCATTTCTCTAAATTTGTTCTAAAAAGGAATGTTGGTATTTCTAGTATTTGTCCAAACGCCCCAAAACCAACCAAACAAAAACCCAAACCAACGCCCCAAACCCCAGCATTTCCCATGCACTAAATATTCCAGTGTTGAACTCTTTCTCATTCCCATAATTTCTCTTCAAGAGCTCTTTTGTGTAAATCAGTGTAATGGAGTCACAGCAGAAGAGGATCTGGTACCATTATCTGATCTCTAGACTGACAGTGAATATTAAACCTATCTGGCTGTGAAATCTAAGATCCTGATCTCTTGATCACCTAAAGAATAATAGCTATTTACAGCTCCATGTGCTTACATGATAATTATTCCTCAATTCCCCATGCTAGAGGAGTTGCAAGAGGAAACAGTACTGGTTAGCCTGGGTAATGCTCGGAGGGCATTTACCATCATCATGAGACCAGTAATTCTCTTCCTGCAGTTTCTGGGAGAGAAATACTGAAGCAGCAGCTTGATTGCAGCTCACTTTGAAGTGTACCTAATTTTCTCATTCAGTGTGCATCTGTTACCAGGCTTAGACTTGCTAATAAAATGTGGAAAATGTAATTTAACCCCTTCCCCAGTGTAAGGTTTACAGTATTTCAGTATTTGTTGTAGATCATATGGCTTCGATGCTAAGCATTCATTGACTAAAAAAAAAAAAAAAAAAAAAAAAAAAAGAACCAAAATTTACCAAAATTACAGAAAAAAACCGTGGAAAGACCATGGGCAAATGAAATAATTGAATAAAAAAAAAAAAAAAAAAAAAAAAAAAGAACCATACTTTACCAAAATTAGAGCAATAATCCGTTGAAATACCATGGTCAAATGAAATACTAGGTAATGTCCTCTGGTTGTTAATATATTTATGTACAACAGTCACAACCTCCCAGGAAAATCTGAAATACACATTAAAGAAATATCATTGCTGGAGACAGGCTATGGGCCTGCAATACGACTAAATGGGACTATAATCCAACAGAAAGGTTGAAGCTGCTAGAACAGTAGAAATCTCCACATTAATACAAGACACCCTTCCATGATTGCCACAGCAGATTGCAGCTGACAAAGGATTTGCTCAACGCTTTAAGCTTACCTATTTCATATATCGTTTCTATTCCATACATACTTTATGTCATGTAATAAGAATATATAGCACACAATGAATTAGAAGATACAGGCTATGCTGCAACAGCTTTTTGCATGAGGAAGATGGGAAAGAGAAGCAAATTAGCTGTCAGAACTATTTACAAAGGGTACCCGAAATCCTAAGCCTGGGCTGCTTGAAATGTTCAAGCTCTCAAGATGGAATTAGATCTGCCTAAGGAGTTTTCTCTTCCAGGAAGTTCTTGACACCTCAGAATTAAGCTGCATTAAACTACTGGAGGAAGGTGTTAGCTCTTTTAACATATAAAATAAGGAGCGCCTATAAATTGTGCAATTAAAGATGCATAGTGTGGCCTCAGGCAAAAAAGAGAACATGTATATTAATTACACCAACTATCAGTGAAACAGTCTCAAGCATCCACATCTGCAGCACTGTGTCCAGTTCTGGGCCCCCCAGTACAAGAGGGATGTGGAGCTGCTGGAGAGAGTCCAGCG
>JAWLRI010000471.1:425430-444288 GCA_034781795.1 Crypturellus tataupa | reverse complement strand
TCCTTCTCTGGAGATCTTCAAGACTCGCTTGGATGCAGCCCTGTGCCACGTGCTCTAGGTGGCCCTGCGTGTGCAGGAGGTTGGACTAGATGACCCGCCCCTCCTGCCCTGCCAAAGCCCTCCTAATAGGGATATTATTCAGGAGGGAATTTATCAGGATAATTAAGTTTCTTCTAAATAATACAGCAGTTGCATCAATGTAGGGGTACCAATCTGTAGTGGTTTTCCAGATGCGGACTGTGGACTGCTTACAGGTCTGTAAAGAAGCCGGGCTCTGAGACAACTGAGAAATCTTCTAAACCATATGCTCATTCCCACAGAAAAAAAATAATTGTGGGGAAATAACAGTAATCAATAATCATTCAAAAAGTAGCTTCGTTTTGATCTAGTAGCAAATGGAAAAATATCATGGCAGCACTATCTAGCATGGCTAGAGCTTTCCATTAAAAATACTTGAAAAATTCAAAAACTATGCACTAATATGTTTTTTTCTGAGCAGAGTTGCACATCACAGTAGCAAATCTTAATCAGTAACTAATGACTTTTTACAAAAAAAAAAAAAAAAAGTATCAGCCAGGAACACACTGAAATTCATAATAAAATAAGACAACAGCAGACCCTGCTTATGGATCAAAAAGAACTGAACAGGCTATATTGAAATTTGAGCTACTTGTTCCATCTGAGAAAGTTAGTGCCTCTGCTTCCTTCCTACTAACCCTGAGATATTATCAACTTTCTAAAGATTCAGTAACAGCACATTTATTACCTGGACATTGCCTCCAGATTTCCAAAAGCTTTTGAAGCATTGTGTAAGCACACAGAACATCCGCATCTGATTTAAATTATTTCTGCTTATAGAGTATGAAAATGTTCAAAAGAGGGCTTATATCTTATGAAATATTAGATATTTTATTTAGGAACTTCTAGAGGAATTTTTTTGAAGATGATCTTTTTTAAAGAGAGACTGTTCTGTAGAGTTTATTTGAAATGAGGTGACGATTCAAAAGCTGAACCAACTGAGCCTGTCACAGATGGTCACTCTAAGACACCCCTTCTGACAAGAGTTTCAGACATTTTCATTTTGTTAATATATTACCTCCTTCTTGAATGCATGGAGTAACGTTATATTCACTTTCAGATGGCTGCAGGTGTGCCATAAGACCCACAGTTCTGTCTCTGTTTTGTCACTGAGTGTATGTCAATCTCAATGGTCTTCCTATATTTACAAAATAAATTGTGATTTGCAGCCCTGGATATTCACATTTGTTCCTTTCCTTCAATAGTTGAAGGTCCTTCCTAGTACACTATGCATTATGTAGTAAATTAAAAGGCACATAAATTTGACTACGCACCTAGGTTTCTCTGCAGAGCACCGGGGAGTGCTTTGAGTGTAAAGCAGCATCACCCGTCCGAATTTTTTCTTGCTTGTCCTTTGCAATTTGTTCTACTGAATCTGGGACAGCCACTTAAGAGCGGGCAAAGTGCCATTTTATGAGAGTAGTATGAGCGCACAAAAATGAGAGTTGCTCAGTGACAGCAGCATTCCTAGCTAGGAATGTCAAAGCAGCTGCGAGCCCTGATCTGCCCTGCCTATTTTTAATGGGATGTGTCACTGGGCTTAGATTAATTTTGGAAATAAAAGATACTTCTGCAGACATGTAAAGTGAGTTTTTGTGACTCTGCTGAATTCAGATTAGCATAATATAACGGCGGTGTCACGCTGGTGATTTTCTGGCCGTTTGGCCCGTTCCCCAAGGAGCAGCGATGGGATGCAGCCGGCCTGGGAACGTGGGAGGCAGGTGAGGCACCACGCGAGAGCCGACACACAGCAGCCTGCGCTCCGCACGCGCCAGCGGGGACAAGGAGGCTACTGTCCACCCCCTTCCTGGTAAATCCACATTTCCACTGAACATAATACTTGACTGTTTCGTCCCATCCTGCGCCTGTTGGAAGCATTGGACATCCTTCCATCATCTTCTATCAAAATTGGAGCGATTTAACTGTGGTAGAAGGGCAGAGTGAAAGAATCCTGTTCTGCACCCTCAGATGAGAAGGCCACTTCTGCAACTTTCAGATGAGGAGTTCTTACTCTCCATTGTAATACATCTGACTAACAGGATTTAGCGTTTATATGCAGTTAATCTCCTCGGTGTTACAACCACTTGATTCCTAATTCGAAAGGAGTCGGTGTGAATGCTCACGTATCAGTTTATTTTTCTGTCATAGCAACAGAATCCTGCCGCTGCGGTGCCGTGGCTCGTCCCCAGCCGTGGACACGCAGGGGATGCTCACTGCTTCCCCCCTTCCACTGTAACTACCACAAAAAGTTGTGTTCCGGAACACCAAAATATCCACTGCTGTAATACTTATTTCAGGACCATTATCATGGATTGTCCTCACAGATGTCAGCAGTTGCTAAGCATTCTCTTTAATGCCCTGCAGGTTTTCCTCTTGTGAACAGAAAATAAACCCTTATTGCTACTAACATGTATTCATCTCCCTCTTTTTTTTTTCTAGTGGAATATATGTTAAGGAAATGTAAAAAGGATAATAGTAGATACATTACAGTTTGAATCTAAAGATTAATTATGAAATAATTCTACGTAAAAAACACAGTATTTGTAGGCAGGTACCAGTCTGTTGTCATACTCCTAACAGTTGTATGGACTGAGTTTTGATATGTTACCAAAAAAAAAAAAAAAAAAAAAATCAATAGAACGCATCTTAGAACATATCTTTTAATTGATGATGAATTTCTACAATGCTACAGTATTAACGATCTCTAAAACACGTATCGGAATCTATAGCTAAACAAATCTTTTAAGCTTTGCAAATAAATTATTACATCATCTTGCATGTTTTCCTGTCTGTATAAACCGCTCATGATAATGCAATTGAGAAAAAAAAAAAATAATGAGCAGCTGCAGTGCATTTATTTTAAGAAACCTTATGTACACTTCTGTATATGATACATTTAGACAAATTTTTCTCTACTTACCCTTTTACAAAACTAACAACTGAAACGGCATAAAATACATTCAAAACTGAACATACAAGCAAGAGAACTTTGAATAAAAAAAAACATGTTTCAGCTGATACATGACATAGCAAATATTATATATTTTAGAAGCTCCAAACCTACTACCAGCTAGTTGCAGACTGGAACACCATAGCAAGTTCCCGTAACAGAGCTAGCTTTACCCAGCAAGCAGGTTTTCCACAGTTTATCTTGCTGCAGTTCACTTTTTCGGCAGAACTACTGACTATCGTGACCTAAGAATTCGCAAGATCACGTCTTCTGAGCCTGAGAATTTAAAATGTCAGGCACCTAAAAACATCTATAAAGCCTTTAGTCCTGTTGAAGGCACCAAGGACCACTAGAAAGTTATCAGCGACTTAAATTACCACGTACTCTAATGTCTGCACCAATATTATTGATACATAGCACCATATATTGTTAAGAAGTGCAGTCATGACGGTAGGTCTAATGTTAACGTGCAAAATGTTAATGTGCCACTTGCACAGCCTCGGAAAGCACAGTATGCACTACCAATGTGGAAATCTGTCTGAGCAAGGTAACGTAGCAATCGGAGATGTTTGTTTCTTGCACTGCTACAATAACAAACACTAATTTTAATTTTAATGACTACACAAAACCACCTACAAGTTCATCAAGAATTTATATTGTAAACTATTTGATAATAAATAATAAAGTATCTCTGAGCATATTTTAAAGAAACAACAACAACAAAAAAGAAACAAATTTTAACTTCTAGGAAAACTTTCAATGTTTTTTTTCAATAACATACTTTAGCCAGTCCTTTATATGCAACTGCAGCCAGCTTGCCTGCTGGGAGATTGTGGTTTATGAAGCCCTCTTGTATGGTGCATAAAACTTATTTGTATATTTTCCCTTCTTTTTTTTCCCCCTCAGATTACTTTAGAACTCAATTCATAAATATTGCTAAAATGGAATCTACTTAAACTTGCAATTTATTGAGAATACCATGATTTATTTTCATTGTAACATATTTAATAAACATAGAAATATTTAAATATTCACTAAGGAAGCCTAATGTGATGAATTCAAACACCAGTCAGAGAAGTACCTACACCTAGACTTAAAATGCATGTTTATTCCTGCATAAGAAAAGGTAGGTTCACTTTAATCAAAAAAAAAGTTTCCATGCAACCCGTTGTTAACTATTTGCATTCTGTCCATTGACACGAACCTGGCTAAGTGCTATTAATGTTACTTAATAGGAATCAGGAGATGCAGCTTCCCGTACAAATTCTGCAAGGCTGATGATTTTGAGAGCCATGTGGTGACACAGCTATCTTGGCACAGGCATACCATTGTTTCAGGCAATACACGTTTATAAGAGCAAAAGACTCCTTCATGCAACACCCGCTTTGTGCAGAAGGCCCTGACCAGCTGAGCACCTTAGCTCCTCTGGCGAGGGACTGAGGGGGTTTGAGCTGCCCCTCTTCTCAAACCCTGCAGAGGGAGAACTGAGAGAAACGACCTTTACCAAGTGCTGCTCATAACGGCCTCACTGACCCTCTCTGGCAGCTGATGTGCAGGATGCGGTTTCTCAATCTCCTATCCCTTTGCATCAGCCCTAGCCCGATGATGGGATTTGGCTTTTACACATTCTGCACACTGCTGTGAAACAAGAAATGAGCTGATTTAATTTATCTAATCCAGAACAGCCTTTTCCAGAGGGAACTGGAAAGGGAGAGAAAGAAAGAAGAAAAAAAAAAAGTATCTATGTTTCAAACTGGTTTGAAATGCAGTGTTACCATGAAGAGTCATTTAATGGCTAGGAATTTCCTTCCAAATGTCTATTCATATACATTGTCATGGATCACTTTTACAAGGTCATACTCCATATCGCTTCTTTTAAGGAGACATATATACCGCAATTTAGGAGCACTTTTATATGAATGATTTGTTAAACGACTACATCAAAACATCAGAGGCTGATGCTTGAATATGCTCCTGGCCTTTCCTAAAAAGATTTTCAATGTTTAAAATAATGAGCAACTGCAGAAACGAATACAAAGATGAAGAAAGGTGTCAAATAAAAGTTGGAAAATCAGCACCATATGAAAATCACATTGTTTAAAATAAAAAGATAAATATCAGGGGTACAGTGAAAGTCTTCAAATGAAGAGGAAGAACTTCTTTTTTATGAAGTATATGGCACATAAATTAATTCATATGATAATCCTTCTAGTCTATGTGCCACTGAATAAAATACTGTACGCAACTGTTAGCTGCAGTTTTATTCAAATGTAATTCAGTCTATTTGACTACTGCAACTGTAAATCACTTTAAAAGTTATTTCACTACCTTTATTGTACATAGATACTTTATAAAAGTTCAAAAGTGCTATAATGAATAGTCCTGCATTTTTTTCATGTCACAAGCACAAAAGGATATAGAAATGCCTCTTTGAATTCCATACGATAATGTTCTTAGACCACACTCAGAACAAATGCAACCTCTGCAATACAATATAATAGCTCACGTACTCATTTTAATGATTACAAGGATAGTATCTGTGGGAAATAGTCATCCAAAAAAAAGATTTAAAAATCAGATCCTTGAAGCATACATTGTCAATAAATTGATAGTCATGGTCTTCAGTGAGCTGCCCTGACAGTATAAAATGAAGAAACTAATAATGTAATTTAATAAAATATGAGTAACTAAGATTAGATACTTCTGCTTGCTTATAACACAGAATTCTAAACACTTAGGACAAATGTAAGTGCTAGTCTGAACATGTGCAATACATATTTTCTGAATCAGTACTGTGGTTTATATTTGGAATTGAATAATTCCAGCTGTGTATAAAAAGATAATAACTTAAAGCACCTTGCCTGATTTTTTCTTCTATGATATACAAAGAATATACCTTCTCAAATTGTCAGAAATACAATTATTCCATCTCAAGTCCACGGTGCACCTGTCATTTAAAATGGAACTAATGTAACAGAGATCTATAAATAACACATATTTAAGGCAGAAAATGGTATTGGGAGGATAGAGGCATAATAAAGCCTTGCTTTTTATTAAATCATCAGATGCACCAGAAAAGGTGTGTTACACTTAAAAAAGAAAAAAAAAAAAAAAAGTTCTATTATTATAGAATCATAGAAGCTAGAAATGGAAGGCACGCAGTTCAAACTCCCGCCAAAGCAAGATTATTTTGCAATATTACATCTGACTTAAAACCTTCCAAGAAATTGCATGCTTTGAAAAGCTTTGCTGCATCATTCCAGGACCTAACAGTGCTCTCTGACAGGATCTTTTCCTTTCCTGATTTTTTAATTTCTTCTCATTTCCTGATATATATGCCTTGTTTGAATTTTATATAAATGTGTGTTAGCTACACCTTCATACTATTCAACTTTTGTATTTTATAAGTATTTGTCATATAACATAAAGCTGTATGTATTTAATGACAAGCTTTCCCACTTTTACACTTCAATTCTGTTCTTGTACTCAGATCTTTTTGAGGATTGACTCAACTCTTGACTCCTAGTGTAACCAGAAGACACAGCAATATTCCGCAACAATATTCCTTACCAGTCACATTAAGAGTATTCTTATTTCCAACTGCTTGATACAGCACATCTACATTATTCTTTCAACATTAGTTGTGCCAGAAGCAACTTCATTGTCTACACCAGCACATGTGGTTTTTTACCATGTTACCACATTTCAAACTTCTCTTTCTCAATAAGTATCCAAATTTCCCCAAATGTATAACCTTGTCTTTGGTTATTTTAGGTTGCATCTCATTCTTGTCTATATTAATCTACTATTTGACTTCTCCCATTCAGGTTTGGTTAGGGTAATGTCATCTACAATTTTATTAATATATGGTAGAGACAACAACTTACAGGTTACTGAAGATTTTAAATAGGATTAGGTCATCACATTATAAAAGATTAACTGGGAAGGAGAAATAAAAATTGCATAATGTGCTCACACAAAGCATGACTTATATCTTAAGTATTTCAAATACATTTTATCCCACTTAGATAATAATAAAAAATAATATCTCTCACTATAGCTACATTTCCTAAATATAATGCCATATTTTTTCTGCATATCTTTTTGGATTTAGAATAGGAACCATGCTGACAATTAGTTTTACCCAACAAGCAAGTCTTATTTCAGTCAGGTAGGCACATCAAAACTATCCCGCAGCACAAACTTTTTACCATAAAATACCACATCTACTAACCTGTATTTCCATTAAACCACAAATGAAAATATAGAGATTTAAATTTGTAATAACAATTAAGAATTCAGCTCTTTTAAGAAAAACTTTCAGAATTCTATGATATGATCCTGTAAGTCAGATAATGTTGAATGTGCTGATAGTATTTATAATGTAAAGGTATTACTTAACATAGCTGACTAATCCAAGTCCAATATAACTATGATCTCATCTTTTGTTTAAACTAACTGCTCCTAATGGTACTTTCTCAGAGGTTCAGGATATACTAAATGTTGATAAAAAATAAAAATTTAACATATTAAAATAGGAAAGATAACATTAAGCCAACTAGTCTAGGAAAAACATCATTACCTAATTTAAGTTCTGTTTTCCAGAAGACTCACTTTCAATACAACTTGCTAACTCTCCCTTTTTTGATGAAGGCTACAGATTTCATAATAAAAAGCACAATAGCCAACCATTCAGTCTATTAAAGCTATTTGTCAAACTACTAAAAATAAGAAAATGATTCTGTCTAAAGAAATGAACAGTTAAAAATCAAAGGTGAAGAATGAAAACATAAGTCTGAAGATATGTTAAACTGTAAAAATAATACAATCCATGTTATTTTATGCACAGTTGTTTATTCTTGTTCCATGTTTTAAAACTTGGACTCAGAAAAAATCACAGGAAGTTTTGGGGTTTTACCCTCATTTTTCCATTAAAAGCACCATAGTTACAGGAATTGATTCAATCGTCCTTTTCTACGATCACTTCTCCATAAAGCACCTTTCTTCTCTGCCGCAGCATGTGGAAGTAGAGTTGTGGAAATACTGGACCAAAGAAGAAAAGAAAATAATTTAGATGGAAATACACTTCCTCATACTGCTTAACGAGACACTTGGATAAGACAAATGACAGCAAGTCATGAACACTGTTAAATGGTGACAGAGGTTTGTTCAGAAAGGACTGGTAGTGGATTGGGGGATTTCTGTGAAGATGGAGTCTTGAAGAATTTTGCTACAAGTTTTTCCCAGGCACGTTCAAACAGTGATTTTCAGAAGTGATATGTAAGTGCATATTAATATTAAAAAGAAGCCAAATCTCTGGCACAACTTGAAGGACAATTGCTTCCAAGCAGGAGAAGCATTAGAAATTCTCAGTGAAACAATTACAAGCCTTTTAGTATATGAGCAAAAAATATTTTTACTTAACTCTCTTCTCGGAAATGTTGTTAGCCTTTTCACTGAAAATTTCCAGAAAACTTATGTTTATCCTTAACAGGATGGAAAAATTCAGTCTAAAATCAATATAAAGCAAAGCTTTGAGCAACAGAAATCAGGCTTTTATAGTAGGAAGTGTTCAGCGAGTTAGTCAGAGACTGCGTTCTCAAATCACTTTGCTGACAATTGTTTCTTACACTGTTAGTGTTACTAAATTAAGTAATACTTACACGGTATGTAGGAGAACATGACAGCAATAAGGAAGTAATAGTAGTCAAAAGAAACATTGTATTTGTTGGGAAGTCTCAGTGAATACATTCCTGTTTTCTTCACATATGGTAAGGCAGCATATATAGTTAACAGTTCACCTGCAACTCCAACAGGATACAAAATGATAAAAAAGTTGTATCTGTGTTAAAAAAAAAATCTTTGTGAGAAACACATGAATTTAAATTTTCCTCTTGTAATTATTAGTGACACAGCAATAAATTACACTAATTCCTGTAGCAAAAATAAGAACCACATCCTGAGCTGCACAATTACTTTGGGTAGAGCTACTTTCATTTACAACTGCTGACACTTTATTCCTCCATTCTTTTCTTCAAAAATAGAGAAACGTTAGGGTGATTGTCTGCCTTTATAATAATAAAAAGTCAAAAATAATTCCATAAATTTATATTCTCCAATAATGCCCTTTTTATTAAATGTCCTTTTTTATTATGTACTTGTCTGGGTCCTGTTGTCACTGACTGGACTGAGAGCAGGACTGGATTCCAAATTCAAACTATCAAATTTATCTTTGACACAGTGCCCACAGACTGGGTCAGCTATATCTATTACAATTTCTTTGAATATTGTGAAAATGTTGAGAAACAGAAGAACTCTGGTTTTCCTTCTGTCATATGGAAAGTCAAAATAATACTGTATAAGTAGAAACAGAAATGTAAAATGAAAGAATGTGAGATTGCCATCAATTTAGTGTATGCATTTTAAAATAGGCAGAAAGTCTAAATAGGCTAAATGAAAGACAAACCCAAGGCATTCAGTCTGAAGAAAATTTGGTTTGTATGCCACAGACCACATTCATGGTGGCAAAAAAAAACCTCAAACAAACAAACAAAAAAACATAATCAACAAGGCTTGCACTCCTCTTATGTACAGGTCCCATGCAGGTACAGCCTCACGAGCTGTTCCTAAGGCTGAGCTCACACACAAAGCACAAGTCAAAAGGGATAGGTTTCAAAACAAACTGCAGCAACTGAACACGAAACCTCGCACGAGTCAATGGGCTCAGAGGACTCTGAGATCAGAGAGGAGATTAAATGAGATAAAAGGAAGAATTGATACCATCACCTATATACAGACTGTCTCTATGCAGTGGGGAAAAAAAGACCTGCACTAAAATTCTAAAAATTAGATTATACCTGTCCTGTTATCTACGGACAGACAAATCTTTTAAAATTACAAATTACAGATTAGAAAGGTCCAGCTTCTCAGGAGTGCTAAATTACACCCAGCTGTGCTTTTGGATTCTCCACAAATCTTGATGGGAAATGTTGGAGTCTATGAAAAGAGAATTCATTTTCAAATGTTTTGTTTATAGTACATTTCCCAACACATCCCTGCTGTGAAAATGCCAGTTCTCCTTCCTGTCTACTATAAAAACAAAACAAAACAAACAAACAAAAAAAAAACCCAAATCCTTCATTCAAGACACACTATCTTGATGGTAAAAGCATGCCAGAAAATGCAGAACTTTCTGAATGCATTTCTCGCCCTGTAGCCTACATAAAAAAAAATGAAACAAGACCCGATTATTTTCAAGCTTGCAGCTTAAACATGACCAAACCAACCACGTACAGTATTAGCAAAAAGAAAGATTATACATAAATATCAGCCACATCAAAGAAGTGCATTAGAAGCATGAGAACTACATTATCTATAAAACAAAAATACAGCAAAATAAACAAACACAAACTTTTAAATAAATTATTACCTGCATGTCTATCTTTGTGGGCATGTATTTTTCATATAATACTATAGAAAATGCAATTCACCTAGTTAAGTCTCCAGATAAATATGTAGCTTCTGTAATATACCAGATATAGTGATTCCTCTTAAGTGTGCTTCTAAATCAAAGCAGTTTTGATAAAGAACACACTTCTTATGCAGGCTAAACTGTGACAATATTTAGTTTCACTATGTGAATAAGAAATTTACAGAACAGTTGATAAAGTAGAACTTGTTATATAACGAAAATATGAATAAAGAATGGGTGACCATAACTCTCACTATCTCAAAGACCTGAAGGGTATAAAGACTTAAATAGATGCTTAACTTTGGACATTGTATTCAAGGAGTCATACTATATATTTTAAAAAATGACTCCAGAAGGAAAAGAAAAAAAATATGAAAATAAATTAAAACTAAGTTCAAAACCATAAGACATGAAAAGCAAAGGACAAATCACACCCTAAACCTCAGTTAAAATACCTATAACATTTTAAATCAAATATCTATAATCCCAAATACAGAAAGCAACCAACTTGCAATCTGCCGACACATAACCAAAGCTCAAACATCTGCTCTCCGGTGTGTTAGCTCAGCATGCGTGAAGCCAGCATGCATGGAACTATGAGAAACTGAAGTGCAAGACATCTCCACCTGGCCCATTTAATGAAGTGTGGCAAATGGTTGAGCAGGTTGAATGTGTAGAAGGAATATCGAGTAATCTCTGTCACAGTCCATACGACCAGAAAAAGAATAAGGCTCTCCTCATTCTGGATCTGCAGAAGTATAAAGAACCAACACTTTCTTCATCCTTAAATTTATTTTCTGTGCAAATTGCAACAGACTTCTGTTTAAAATATGCAGAAAAGAACTAACATTTTGTAAAAAGAGAGTTTTTTGCATAAAAATTATATGCTGAAGACATCACCACGTACAGTTTTTTGTCATATATATTAACACATAGGCACTTTGGAAACTGAACAATTTTTACGTGTTGCAAGAGTAATGATATAACACACCTATATTTGCACTTATTCCTACCTTTCCTTCTCTTTCTGCAATATCTACTTGTTTTCCTTTATATTATTTTGGTTGATTTACTTTTTTTTGCTTTTTTTCTCCCTAAAAAATAGTATAAAGAAAACAACACTATCTAAGATATGTTCCTTTCATAATCAGTTTTTATCCATTCTACGCTTTACTAGTCCTTCCTAGGCTCTTCTTCCTTTCAGTCTACCTCATGGGGTTTTTCCTCACCCTCTAATGCGTATCTCCAGGATCTTTAGGTACAAATGAACTGTTTACTATTATCTGCAAAATGAAAGTGGGAACTACTAGCAGAATATCACGTCTGGCTCACTGCAGGGAGCTGCAAGAGAGTTAAGCAACTGGAGCAGAGCCAGATCACTAAATGAAGAGCAGTTGGTAGTCTAGGGGCTTTGGGTAAACTTGCTCAACTGCCCTGTTTAAGATTAAAGTTCTGAGTCATTAAACTGCCTCATCCGTAGGTAGGGTATCTACCTGCTGTTTTAAAATATCAGCTCTTTTTATTTCAAGTGAACAAACAAAAGAAAATTCCCCAACTACAAAGAAGGCACATGGGGATCAACTACAAACACTACCTTCTGAGAGGATTTCAAAAAAGTCATTTTCTTTTCTTCAAGATGGAGGAATTTTGTAATATATTTCCATGCCTGAAGACTGAAAAGCTCCAGGGATGTGTGTAAAATAAAGTAACACAAGTTTTGTTAAAATGACCAAAAGGGGAAATCATTTTTTTAAATAAAATGCAACGAGGTGGCAAGACTTAATACATTTCAAAGACTTTGAATATACAGTTTGAGAAGTAAGAAGAAATGTAAGTGCTCATCAGCTCATAGAATCATGCCCTCAATGCGTCAAAAAGGTGCATTTTTAATGAAAGGATCTCACCAACAACAGTAAAATAAAAGGAGATATAAAAATATCGCAAAACTTACAAACAACAACTGAAGTGCAAAGACATCCAAATATATAAGGAAAAAAAAAAGACAGAACTAGGCCATTCTTAGCCTCATGCAGATTAGAGGCAAACATTGGTAACTCAAACTTGGATTAATGTCACAGTGCTAAATCCAAACAAGAGTGCTTTAGACAAGTATGCAAAGAATTGCTATTTGTTGCCTTGCAAATCTCTAGTCTAGTGAGAGATCTGGGTCTGGCTATTATCACTAACATGCTTCTCACCACCTAAAGTGACCCTGAACATTCATGCCTACTAAGCAGTAATAGAGTGAAATGCAATCAGACATACATTTAGATGTATTTTTTTTCTTGGACACAGTTTTATTACTGTACTAGGGATACAGAAAACAGAGATGACTAAGGATTTAATCCACTACAGATAACAACACAATGACAAAAAACAGTGCCATATTCCAGGACTCACAGAAATATTCACTGCAAAAAAAATGTTATTCTTTTAGACTTTTTTTTTTATAAAAGTAAAAATGAGAACCCTTAGCTTATCAAAGGGAAAAAAAAAAAAAAAAGCAAAGTTATGAAGTGCCTATTCCATGTTAAAAAAGTGATGGTAAAGGAAAAGATGAGATGTAGAAAATGAATTACTTGAGAACTGAAATAAAAGGTACACAATAAAGGGCATCGACATGGAAGCAGATGCTATTTCCCAGGAGCAGAAAGGCACATGCCATCTGCTGGTGAGACAGTTTAATGGCTCAGCATTTTAAGTTTACAGAAATAGAGCTGCACAGTCTCTAAAATCTATCATTTACCATGATAGAAAGAAGACCTCACAAACTGAACTGAATGTCCTGTCCACTATCTGTAACCAGTCTTCCATATACTTAATTCTACTAATGAGTCGCTAAACTTGCAATAACCATCTACAGCCAAGCAAATGCATTATTGTCATTTATAGGGAGCCTTAGTGTCACTATGACACGCTGGACAGCTTGAAGTATTTTTAATGAAAAAAACGGAGTTTCCATGCCATCAAATTAATTTTAAAATCTTTAGAAGGATCCTAAGATAAATTGCAAAATAACCACCATATTTGTCCACAGGCATTTAACATAAAACATATTTCCATTTAGATTCAATCAGTAGGTGCTAATTTAAGCTCTTGAAAGAGAACAAGTAACAGTATTTGTCACCTGGTACATTTGTTGATGAATAAAAAAAAAAAAAAAAAATACTAGTCTTGACGTAGGCAGGCCATAGCTGACCCCATACCAAAGCTAGTGATGACAGACATCTAAAATCTAGGCTCAGTCTCCTGGAAAGAGGCAAACGGTAAATAAATTCAGCTGTGTGGCCCAATTGCAGAAACTGCACTTCAGTGTGCAAGCATCCTCTTGTGAACATGACTAATGTTTTAATCTACCCCTCTGGTGTAATAGGAACTGTACTAATATCTCCTTCTAGTAACAATTCAAACACAACTTGCTCACCCACTTACCTGTCTTATACTATGTGCAATGAACCACACCATGAAGATTCTTGAACTCACTTGGACCCCAGTCACAAGCACAGAGGTGTGAACTATTCCTTAAAAAGAGAAACATATTATTTCTGTTCCATATTTCATGTTTCAATCAGTTACATGAGAAACTAAAACAAAGGACTCACCAACTGCACAGTGGACTACCTGTAAACAAAAATAAGTTAAAGGTTACTGATTTACAGTACGTTACTGTCTGCACTATAAACATGTCCTTTTTGATATTAATATAAATACCAGCTTAATTCTGATGCTGGACTTCTGGTTTTTACTCCAATTAACATTTCGACACGCTTAAAGAATATACACTTCAGAACCCTGGAGACAATTCTCTGATTAGCTTTATATCTGACTTGTGTGAACATCTTATAAGAAAGAGATTTATTTTCCTAATTATTTTTTACATATTAAGTATTCATATATCTAGAAATCATTTACTTTTCTAAATAGTAAGCCTTTCTTACTTTGCATCCTTTGGATGCTTACTATACAGCATCTTACCTAAGGAAGAATTTCACAGGACAATGTGGAAGGCACCATAAAGGATGCTAAATAAACAGCAATTTTTAAATGTTTTGTAACTATTATGGATTATTTTATTATGACTATTTTGTGAATCACAGTTATGAGACTTCATACTCATTATGTTTTGACCATGAAAGTTTTGCAAATAGAGCGCCTTTCTTTTTTGGTGGATTCAGGTAGAATTATTTATGGTGAAAGTTTAGAAGTACAAAAGCTTTTAAGTTGCTAGCCACAAAATTTTAAATATTTCCTTGAATTACAATGCTATAAGCAGGTCCAGAAGAAAAGTGTAAATCTAGAGAGGCGCTTTTTGTTGTGCTAGGGATCACCCAAGGTGATGAGCAAACTCAGTATTTCCATGCCATGGATGTACCCTACAACACTCTAGTCTACAGTTGGCAAATCTTGCAGAATTTCAATATTGTTTTGCACAATTTGCACAGCTTTTCTTGTTTCTGAACCATTCATGTTTAAGTAGATCATATGGGGCACGTGAACCCCATCTGGAAACACCCAGAAGTAGACGAGGCATAGGTGGTTAGTGGCCCAGGATAAGGGATGAGGGGAAGCTATCATCATCTTTTGAGGAAGACAAAATGCTCACTAGGCTAGAGAGATGATCCACTGGGTTACAACTTCTGATGGATGTCTTTGGAGATTTCAGCTTTTGAGGTCCACCACATCACAATTCTTAAAGATTTTCAAAACAAAGTAATTCCCAGACAATATTTGGCTTAAGCCAATATTACAGTTAAATCTGAAAAAAAGTGTTTCAGCCCATCATCTTACTCCTCTCCCCCCTTACTTACTTAAATAAGGTAAAAAAAGTCTGCCAGTACTAGTGTAATATTTTGACATTAAGTTTAGGTTACTAACATGTGTTTTGCCTATAGTACACAACATTGACCCAAGCAAACTGTAATGTTTAAAATTTACCTCAAGCAAAGCAAATGTCTGGAAAAATTTCAGCGTCTTTTGAACACTTCTGAATAAGCCTTTGTGTGTTCCTTTCTGCATATAAAACCGGACCATGGCAATACCCAATACCAGCCACCTATGAGAGAGAGAGAGAATGGATAAGTTTAAAACCAGAATTTTAAAAATATCCACCCAGCCTAAATAATTTAGCACAATATTTTCTACAAAGATATTTTATTCAGTTGTCAGTGTTCTCAGGAGATTATTCAAAATAGTCATAAATATTATTTAATATTATGCAAACATTGCACTTACAGTCTCTTTACCTGGAATAGGTTAGAGGATGATTTGGTTATCTTTAGATTAACTTGATTAAACCATCTAATCCTGGGGCACTCAGACTTCTACCTAACAGCAACCACATTATATAATTATGTGCATGTATTTTACCTGGTTTTACTGTGAAGTATTGTTATATGAAAATACATGATTTCTTCAAAACAAAATAAAACACACAGCCCAAAAGTCATCATTTTGAATCTCAGATCTCCCTGAGTAAAGGACTAGAAGCGAGGCACATCATCCTTACATTTTTGTGACCCCACAGCTCACAGTGTTCAAACCTGACTAGTGATCCGAATGCCTGTGTTTGTGACTGTCCAGCTCAAGTTATTACTAGGATTCAGTCTTGCTTAGAAGTCATCTACAAAAGCTAAACACACTGAAGTGCTGAAAGATGGGTGCTTCTAGAGGCAGATATATTTAACCTGAAAACTGAATAACACTGCCAACTAGTCATCTTTCTATGTAAATGAAAGGAAGCAACAATATCTTTTAACTGAACTGAAATTTGTGATCAAAGTCAAACTAGGATCTCAATCTGAAATTGAGACCAAAATAATGAATTTCACAACCCAGAGCATCAGCAGTTGCTTCCATGTCATTAACTTGTGTTTATATAACTGACATTTTCCACATGCTCCATTGCTTATGCAGAGGTATAGCACAGCATTGAAAAGCATCATGGTAGGAAGGTACCTTGATATTTTGGCCTTAAACAACAAAGCCTAAGCAAATACACAATTCCTCTAATATAGACAAACTCTAATACAGACATCTACTTATAACCATAAGGAAAGTTATGGATGGATACTTTGATCAATACTCTTGTCTGATAATATCTGGGCAACAGTGATTCAATCCTCTCATTATACAGAAAGCCACAGCAAGCACTTTGTACAGAGATGTGAGGAAGTTGAGGAAGTTCCCAAGCGACAAAGCCCTGGAGTCTGAGAAAAAAAAAGGGGGTGCATCTTTAATAGTCTTCTCTATGCATCAGCTACTGTCTGGCATTGGAGATGAGACACCAGAAAAAAATGGGTATTTGGCTGGACCTACTCTGCCAGAATGATGTGAAATTTGCAGCGATGAGGACAGCTCCCTACTTCCCCCATGTGGCATGGGTTGCAGTTCCAGCCTCTAGCATCCTCTGCTCCCTTTACAATTCTTATGCAGTCTACTACTATGCAGTCACTTCACTTTGCCCATTCCAGCCCTTCATGAGAGTACCTGGAGCTGACAGGGAGTCAGGCTTCACCACACTGTAGGAATATCCTCCTCCTTCACCTTTCCTGCTTTAAATCTGTGAGTCTGGTGATCTAACAGAGTCCCATACCTTGCCCTCACTAATATTATTTAGATTTCTTGACATATTTTAAATCTGTCTTTTCCCTGTAAAGCTGTGCTGCTTAACACTACAGTACTTGACAAGGGGAAGGTGACAGGGTTACACTCAGCTAGCAGCATGAATGGTGACAGCAACAGCTTTGTGCTAACAGTGGACCCAAAAGTCCTAGACATCTAACCCAGCAGAGCATTTTCTGCACCTCATTGTGTAAGGTAAGTGCTGCACAGTGCTACACTAAAAGCAATGAATTATTATTCGAATACAATTTTCTGCCTATCTTTTCATTTAGCTTCCAGTCATTTTGACTTGGTGCCTTCAGTGACTTGAGAGTGACCTTGTAGTGAATACTGTAAATCATTAGGAAATGGAATACTTTGTGTAATAAGGCTAAAATTTCCAATGGGGATTTTCTAAAAGATTGGCTACTGACCTGTGATTTTAGTCTCTGACCTGTTATTTTAGTCTCTGAACGTATCCCTTAAACCTTTGTCAGAAAGGCAAAACCTGGTTGACAAAATTCTATAAACTCTTTGCTTTATTGCATAGTCTGGACAAATGGACAAAAATACTTTTCTTGCTATCCCATATAATGACCCTGTTAGATATCTCTCTTTTTTTCTCTCTCTCTTATATGGTTATCTGTTTCAGAAAAAAAAAAAAAAATGTTCCTATCTTTTCTTTCTCTATATCACATTAAATATGTAGTTTTGCAAGTCTTAATCACTCTTGACTACAATAGAAGATGAGGAGGAAGAAGTGGGAGAGGCTTAGTCAGCGCATAAGGTCAAAACTAAAATGATCCTATAATCTTTTGCATACATATAAAGGTCAGTGGCAAGAGTCAGTGTTCATTGACAAATTCACACATATGGAGCACATGGCAGGGAATTCAATGAGCTAATATTAATCTGCAAGCTGGAAAAAAATCGCCTTGAGTAAAAGTACTTTTCAAAAGTTGTTGCAATACACAAATAGACGTGTCCAAGGCACTAGCATCAATCCTACAACTCCTGCTTCACCTTGAGCATATAATTTTTGTGCTGCAGGATTCAGATAATGGAGAGCTTCACCAAAGTGAAGTTTCTTCACCTCTTCACTTTATTTTCACCTTAGCAGTCACCTTAGCAGAAAATTGTTTGCTCTTAATTTTCTTTTAGCATTTGGAAATCAGCATTTTTTTTCTAAGTACAAGAGCTAACCCTATACACCTGCATATTCCTTCCACTCCACGTACACCTTCTATTCCTGTAAATACCAACTTTTCTCAAAATCATGCATCATACAACACTGCGCATTAGTTCGAACGGACCCCTTCCATTATTACAGGTTCTTTTTCCTTCACTGACCACCCTGCCTACCTCTGAAGTGGCAACCAGCACTGAAATGTGACCATGGACCACATTCAATTCCAGGAATGCCCATAATACCACCGGTTCAGCTGGGTTCTGCTTGCTTATGTCCAGAACTCACATCTCTTCTTTGGGGAAAAAAATATCCACCTGGCAAATGGTTTTACAGTGATTTTACAGAGTCGGTTCACAGCTGCCCACGGGCATCACCCAGCGCCATCGCAGGGCACCGTGACCTCAGCTTGCAGTCACGACACAGGGAGATCGGGACCTGAAACTGCAACTCGGTAAGTCGAGAGGCAGACATAAGATCTTAATTAATACATTGGCGATTTATCCGAGCCACGGAGCTCCTGAAAGTGAGACGGAGGCAGCTTCTCCACGGCTCCAAAGCCAGCACGAAAAG
>JAWLRI010000471.1:369320-406844 GCA_034781795.1 Crypturellus tataupa | reverse complement strand
TTCTTTTCTTTTCTTTTCTTTTCTTTTCTTTTCTTTTCTTTTCTTTTCTTTTCTTTTCTTTTTTTTTCTTTTCTTTTTTTCTCTTTTCTTTTTTTCTCTTTTCTTTTTTTTTGTTTTCTTTTTTTATTTTCTTTTTTTTATTTTGTTTTTTTTTTTTTGTTTTTTTTTTTTTTTTTTTTTTTTTTTTTTTTTTAGTTAAGTTTTTCCTTAGCAGTACTTCGGGAGCTTGCCACTGTAGAGCTTTGCTTTTGTGCATTGTAGATCTGAATTGAGAAACTAAACAAGGATAACCTGTCACCTCATAGGACAGGGAAACTTGCCTATGGAAAATGAGAGCATCGGCTTTGGGTTCAGTAATTTCTCATAACTTCTGGTGATCAGATATTTTTCTTTGTCTTTCTCTCGTCTCTGTAATCTATCTAGTGCTAGTATTGATTAATGAATCCTGCAAGAGAAGTTTTTTTGGGGAATCTTTGCTTCCCTTGGTAAAACTATCTAAGCAGCCTCTGAGACATTGCCTGAGGCAAGATACCCTTTGCTGAGGTGCGTTTTGTAGATTAAAGGGGGAATACTGGCTGAAGTGGGAATGGGAAACAAAAGTTACCTGCTGTTCTTTCCCTGTGTCTCCCTCTGGGCAGAGAGTGTTGGAAATGGCTCGTGATCCTTCCTGCTCTCCAGCATCAGTCTAAACGGGCAAGTTTTCGTGCAGCTGCAGTGTAAGGTGCCCTTTAGCACTTGTATTTTTTATTTCCTTTGTGGACCTGGGCCACTCTGGGCAGGATGAGTGAGGTGGTCTCATATTCTGAGGTGAAATTTCTCTCTTCTCCACCTTTCCTCTATTTCTTCATCCTCTCACAGGGACTCTTATGTCCTACTGAAGAAATCAGGAAGATTAACTTTAGTTTAGCAGTCTCTATAGCTGAAGAGACAGAGGACTATTTCATCCAGGATAAAGATGAGAATGGCAAAATAAAGGTCAATTTTAGTGATTATTCACGAATCTCTGAGGCCTACTTGTTGACTTTTAACATATATAAAATAATACAAGACTCAAAAGCTTGTGTCAGAGGATGTGGTAAATGCCGTACCAAATGGTGAAAAAACTCCCTCTTGATAGCTGATATAATTATTGTGATATTCAGGGTATATATTTTTTAGTATGTGTGGGGAAAAATTAAATTTAAATTAATGATAGCAAGTGAACGCTTTAAAATTAAAGGAATTGGGTAGGACAGTTTTTATATATTAATGAGTTAAATATAGGATTTTACTGTACATTTAGCAGTATGTAGATAACTACTATAATGTGGTTGTCAGTTTTATCTTAAGTTCCCATCTTCTATTTTAATTTGTATTTTAATTTACTTATGCTTTTTTATCAGAGAAAGCAACCAGTGAGATGAACACTGCAGAGGACTGGGGCCTCATTTTAGATATTTGTGATAAAGTTGGACAGTCACGCACAGGGTAAGTGATTTTAGAGCTTTTCCCCCCAAGCAACTTTAATTTTGTTATTTTAATCTTCCTTACTAAGACTTCCTAGATGAGAGGAATGAAAATTTTATTGTGCATAAACTTTTCCAACTTTCTGTCAGTTCACTTACTGTAGAGTGAATTTATTATCCGTACAAGGAGAACATAAGGATTTACCCTATATTTTCCCCATATTTTCTAGTTCTTCCTTTGGAGATATTAAGTGATCTGTTAAAATTTTTCATATTCTTACACTGGGGAACACAGAACTGGACAAAACTGGCTGCAGTTTTCCACATACTGCTCACTGGAACCCGCTCATCATTTTTTGCGTGGCTGTTTTCTGGGCAACTGCCCCCTAGCCAGTGCTGCACGGTTCTCCCAGACACCGGGTCTTGCATTCGCTTGTGTTGGACTCTGTGAGGCTCCAGTCAGTCTCGGTTCCTGGTGCATCTTGCAGGGAGCTGAACCGACTGGAGAGCTGCCAGCCCTGCTCTCCAGCATCTTGGATGCTCCTCCCTGCGTCTTGTCATCAGCAAACACGTGCAGAGCGTGTTGAGATCCTTATGAGGACACACGTTCGGCAGCAGTGACCCTTGAAGGACTGCCCTAACTACTGTCCACCAGCTGGACCTTGAACTTTCACAGCTCTGAGCCCAGCAGTCCAAACAGCTTTCTGCTCACTTTGTCATCCGGTTATTCAGCCCATGTTTCACCAGTTTGGCGATAAGGATGGGAGACTGTGTCTGCAGGCTTGTTAAAGTTATACAGCCCTCCACTTGTTCAGATTACCAACCACTTTGTCACAGGAAGCAATGAGGTTGTACGGTGGTTCTTCCTGTTTTGACAAGCCTTTCTCTGACATAAGGGCTTTGATAAATGGACATTTTGAAAATCCCATATAAAAGGAAACCTATCTTAATATTGACTCTACTCTTAATGCCTCTTTTATTGAGTCCTTTTTGAACTCTCTCATAGGCCTATGCATGGCCTCATTTTTTGGACTTGAAAAGTCAAAATATAATTTGAATTTGCAAATAATATAGTTTAAAGACTCTAAATATATTGAACTATTCAATGTTATTTTAGAGTTTGGAAATATGCATACATCTTCCCCAAGCAGTCTATGTGACAGTGAAATTTTAAGAAACATCTACAAAGAGAGATGCCTATTGCTGCTGTCTAGTGAAAGACTCCTCTAAGAAGGATGTGGATTGTTTTTAAGGTTACGGGAAACAATATGACTGGTAATGCCAGGTAACAAATTCCCACTTGGGATTTTTTTTCCAAAGGGCAGGTCAGCAAATAAACTTATTCCTTGAGATTAGAGATCATCTCCAGAGGAGTATTTCTGAATAGCATGGCATATTGAGATGCCTGTGGCTTTGTGTAAAGTTCTAATTAAGATAAAACAGATTTTTTGTTGTTGTTGTTACATTTCTTTCTCCTATAAAAGTATGTGTATTTTCCTTCTCCCACCTTCCCCTCACACATTATTTTAACCTTTGTGGTACTTAGTCTGCCTGTAGTAGCAGGTTACCAGTGGACTCTTCATTTAAAATAAAATTCTGCTAAGACTTGATGATAATGTGTTTTGTTGTTATTGTTGTTATCTTTGGGTTTTTTTTAATTATCTTTGCTATGTCAAATTATACAGGAAGATAAATAAATGGAAATTTCCTGTTAAGAATTTTAACACTTAAAATCCCCAGCAACACAAATTCCTGTAGCAGGAATTCTACTGTTCTCTACTGGGATATGCTTTAATCTTTTCCCCAGTTCTGATCCTATGCAGGCTCTGCCTTTTTTTTTTTTTTTTTTTTGATTCTTGCTGTAAGTTTATGCTATATAATCTCTGATCTATGGATTTGCTTCTGTACTAGTCTAAATTCTGATATGTGCCTGTGGCATTTCAACTGTAGATAGTTGTATGCCTAAAGCCATGGAAGACTAGAAGGACTATTTTCCTTATTGCAACAGAAAATGCAGTTTGTTGCTACATAATGTTGATATGGTGCCTTGTCTCATTTTGTTCTCTCAGCACCTTATGTGGATATGGAAGAATCATCAGAAGCCTGTTCAGCTACAAAGAGAGTTTTATGATTTTTTTCTAGGATTTCTTTTTCTTTTTTAACATTAACATACATTGGCTATGTGGACTCAGCAATTGCTACATATTTAATTGTTCTTTCCTTAATTCTATCAGCAAAAGTACCGTCTTTCAGCAAGTGAGAGTTCCGCTTAATCTGTTTTTATTTATTTATTTATTTATTTTTTATTTGACTGCTTTACAGTGATCTCAGATTTGTTTAACTGTGAGACTTCTTTTAATTTCTGGATTTATTCTCATAAGTAATACAACTGTGCAGTTGCATAGGATAACTGAGCTTTATAATACTGTTGCTTCTACCTTACCTTGCCCTATTTTCTTTCTGCTGTTTTTTATTCCTGATCACTGTACTGCCTGTGAAACTTGGATTGTGGAAGTACTGAACCAGAACTGTGGCCTAATATCTTTATTGTGTGCTCTGGAGCACTGTTTAGTAAATTCTAGAATAAATAGAATTGTGCTCATGCCTTTCTTTCATTTCTTGAGTACTGCTTCTCATAACGTATAGACTAAATTGTATAATGAGTTAATTTGAAGTAAAAATAGCATTTTAGTGGTGTCCAGAATAAAGTTCCTTATCCGGTGCAGCTAAGCATTGATCAGCCTGAAGTTTGCTATAGATGTAACGAAAAAAAATATTTTAAATGTTTGAACATGTTGAAACATTTAATAGATGCAATCACTGAGTGTTAAAAATGTATATTTTTCCATTGATCTGGAGCCTCTGTGAATTACTGAGTTATTTTACCTTTTGAAATTTGTGCTTTACAGACAGAGATCTCTTGGTTTTGAGGCTTTCATGTCACTTTGTATTTTTCAAATAAGATTTCAGATTTCATTTTGTTTTATTAACCTTAATAAGAAAGGTTAAATTAATGGTCCCGTTCCTGAACTGTTGCTTTTTCACCCTCCAGCCTACCTTTATAAATACTGACTTAATGATTATGCTCTTTTTGTGCTTGCCCTCATAAGTCATAAATAGGCTTACTCACTAGTTAATGGTTAAAAAGCAATTATTCTTAACAGGTTTATCATGTGAACATATGAAGAGTTTTAGATAATGAAAAGATAATGGTCTTATTAACCTCGTATCTGTTGTGGAGTGTTATTGAATACCAGGTTTGATTTATCTATTGATCAACCCAAGTAAAATAATTAGTTATGAAGGTATACACTGAGTAATATGTAGTCTTGCTATGTGGCAGCATTTCTATAATTAGTACTACTAAATATGAGGTGGGCATTTCTGTAAAACATAGACACTGCCAAATATAGTATAGCCAAGCAGTGGTGTAATGTATACCTAAGTTTCATGTTAGTTCTTGGATATCAGTGCAATAGAAAACTAATTTTGTGTGTGTGTATGTGAAGAGGGAGAGTATATATTCCAGAAATATGGAAATGTCTTAGCTTAAATTCGGATTTATTTTTTTCTCTCTTCTTAATTTTTCCTCCCCTGGATGCAGAGAAATATTATGTTTCGATAGTAGGTAACTTAAGAAAGTTAAATACAAGGAGACAAATTTGATTTAGCAAAAAAAGGATTTTCTTTAAAACTAGGCTATGAGTTTTGCTATATTATGTGATTATATTAAAATACATTTTTATGAAGGCTTTTCTGGTGTGAATCTTCTAAGGAATAAGAATGAAGTCTCTAGTGGAGGTGCATGACAACAAAGAATTATCAAAAATAAATGTAGTTTACTGAGATCTTCAGATAACGACGAAAATTAACAATTCTGTACATAAAAATAGCTAGACCTGTTGTTTTAATTGCAACATTATATAAAAGCTGTTAAATAATTTGCTGACTTTATTTGAGAGAATATGCTATCTACCATTAGCCTTTTTGTGCATTGAAATCTATAGTATTCTTTTCATCATGTCATTTTCACACTTAGGCCCAAGGACTGTCTTCGTTCTATTATGAAGAGAGTGAACCATAAAGATCCCCATGTCGCTATGCAGGCATTAACAGTAGGTGACTTTATTATATTCCTTTTCCTTTTTCTAGAACTGTATTGCCGAAAGCTTCCTGAGTTCTTATCTCTTTGTCTTTAGCTTCTAGGAGCATGTGTGTCAAACTGTGGTAAAATCTTTCATTTAGAAGTCTGTTCAAGAGATTTTGCTAGTGAAGTAAGCAACGTGTTGAATAAGGTAATGTATTGTGTTGGCTTGTGCTTCTCAAAGTTGGGGGGGGGGGGTAGCCTGGAATAGAGTGGGACCTAATTCTGGGAGACTGAAAATTTTGGGGTGGGAGGGATATGAAGTTACTGGGTAAAAAAATCCTTATGGTCACTTCAGACTAATTATTTACATTTTTGATTAGCTTCAGGAAAGAGTTTATATAGATTCATTTTAACATTAGGTAAAAACAATTAAACACTAAATGCTAATATGTAATAAAATGTAGACAATATATGTAACTCTTATGGTTTGCTCTATATTGAACAATGTTCTTTATTCTCATGTGAAAGTAAGGAATTAAGAACCATTAAGGAAATAAGAACAAATTGCTAAATTATTTAACTAGTTTCTCCTTTTATCCAGGGTCATCCAAAAGTCTGTGAAAAGCTGAAAGCTCTCATGGTGGAATGGACAGATGAATTCAAGAATGACCCACAGCTTAGTTTAATATCTGCTATGATAAAAAATCTTAAGGAGCAAGGAGTTACTTTTCCAGCTATTGGTTCACAGGTATAATTAAGCTTGTGGTTGTTGTTCACAACCGCATATAAAATGAATCACAAATTCATTTTATCCATAGTTTTGTATTTTAGTTTAATTCTACAATGCATTTAGCAAAAAAAAAATCTCCATCTTAAAAGTGTTCCTTTGAAAAATGAAATACTCTGGTTTACTTTTGATTTTTATATCCTACACGAATATGTTACATGAATGTAATACAGTTTTTTTTCTTTAAATACACTTTAACATCTTATGCTTTGAACTAGGCTGCTGAACAGGCAAAAGCAAGCCCAGCCCTAGTTGCTAAAGATCCTGGCACAGTAGCTAACAAAAAGGAAGAGGAGGATTTAGCCAAAGGTGAGTGCATTTACTTGCTGACCTAATCAATTTAATGATAAATATCAAAGCCTACTTCCTTGCTGCGAATGACATATTTTTCAGTTGTGATTATGATTGCCATTCCCTTCCTTCTATTCAATTCTTGGAGAGTTAGAAATCAAAATTATCCTATAGGTAAGACAAATTTGAATAATTCTTGATTGCTTCTTTTTCTTGATCTTGCCAAACTGAATAGCATTATAAGAGTCTGATAAATTTCATTTTAAGAGCTTACTCCATTATGTGAATGTTTGCAAGTTCTGCATTTGCATTTTTCCCTCTTCCTGAAACCAGTAAAATGCACTTGTTTGGAGCTCAAACATTTGATGGAGCAGAAAATACTTGTAGCATAAGTGGTATGGCAAATTATTTTCACTATTTTAGATATACTTTGAATTTTATTTCTTTGAATAAGACTTTCTTTATATGTAACAATTTTAAGCCTTTGGTTGCTCTAAGCATAGTGGCTGTTAAACATCTCAGTGTGGCCCTGCAAAACAGGTATGGAATGTAAGGTTACTTTTGATTTACTGTTGTACCAAAGCATATGTCTTTTACCAGTCCTGTGCCAGATATGTGCAAAGAGTTACTCTCAAACTGGTTAGGTTCTGAGGTCTAGTTACTGCTTTTTGGGGGTCAAACTTTTCAGCAACAAAAGGCATAGTATGTTAGCCCCTGTATGTGGTATAAGGCTTGTGCTTAAAGCTGTAACAATGGCTGTTCACTTGAGCACTACCTTGAGGTAACGAATCTACTTGACAATGTGTAAATAAATTATTTGGTTGAAGGGTGTTTGCAGTTCATAGAATCCTTAAGGTTGGAAGGAAACTTTGGAGATCATCTAGTCCTCTAGACCCTGCACATGCAGGGTCACATAGAGCTCAGGACCGCTTCCAAGCGGGTTTGAAGATCTCCAGAGAAGGAGATTCCACAGCCTCTCTGGGCAGCCTGTTCCAATGCTCTGTCACCCTCACCGTCAAGAAATTTTTCCTTAAGTTCCTGTTTCTCATCTTTGATATATAAATTCTTCCGAATGTTATTAGATAATAAAACTTATTTTTTTTAAATCCCCACTAGCCCATCTGTGTATATTTTAATAGCTCTTTCAATAGTAGAGTTATGGACGTCTGGCTTCCTATGGATGCAAGTTTCAAGGTTGAAATTTCTGTGGGGATTCTTCATTGTTTTCTTGTCTGTCCCTTGTTTTTCCATCCCTGCCTTTGTCCTCCTTTAAGTGGTTTTTAATGGTCATTTGTTTCGCACGCTCAGAGGAGCTTAATCTGATTGACACCTTTAATTATTTGTTCCTCTGTCTGAAATTTAATTGAACAGAAACAAGAGGCACCTTTTTTTTTTTTTTTTCGGAGAGGGATAGGGAGGAAGAAAGAATCAACAGATAGACCAACAAAAGTGAATAACTCTTGCTTTTTTAGGAGTCTGGGCTAAAAACTCCTGAGAGAGAAACACTGTGAAACAACTGTAGTGCTTTATGATTTCTAGCAGTCTAATACAAGTTGAATATCATTTATAAGAAGCCCACAAAAGCTTCCACATTCACAGTTTATTCAAAGGGAAAAACCCTCTGTGATTTCAACGAATTATCTCATTTTTGCTTAAGAACTATTTACTCATCCAAATCCTGTCCATGTTGAAAACCTCAGTAGATGTTTTGTTCACATCAGTAGGTGCTTAATAGTTTAAAAATCTTTCTTGTTTTACAAAGTCATTTATAAGTTAAAAGAAAACAGTTATGAAGCAAGAAAAATGGAATTTTACTGGAATTTTCTATAGAATTAAATTTTGAAATAGTTCAAAACATTTATATTTAGAATTTTAATGTGGATAAATTTTCTTTTGTAGCTATTGAACTGTCACTAAAAGAACAAAGGCAACAGCAAGCATCGCTTTCCACTTTGTATCCGAGCACCTCAAGCCTTTTAACAAATCACAAACATGAGGGCCGAAAGGTTCGTGCTATCTATGATTTCGAGGCTGCTGAAGACAATGAATTAACGTTTAAAGCTGGAGAACTTATAACTATACTTGATGACAGGTAACTTGTATAGGTTGCATACTAGAAACATATCTTAAGACTTGCATTGCGTGTTCAAAGTTTTAGAATGCTAAATCATCAACACTCAATTTTTATTTTGGAATTTTCAGGCTCATGTTCCGGTGTTCTTATTATACTTTTCAAGCGTGTGTTTTCAGGCTCTAGCCAGACTCTAACTCATAACTTAGTAGACATTTTTAAGTAAGAAAATAAAAAGATTTGTAAATTCTCTATTCTCCTTAACAGTTTTATGTCTAAGCTGTGTTAGTGTTTCATGCTTCCTGGGTTCACAGATTACAACTCTTGTGGTTGCAGGCTGCTTTGCTTAGGTATGATGGGTAGCAATGGATGCCCATAGCAATACTGCTAGGAGCAAATCTGTTTTTAAGTACTGAAGTATACTCTAGAGTTTTAATGCAGATGCAGTGAGCCTTTTTTTTTTCTTTTTTTTTTTTTTTCATTAAATTAAGTTTTTGCTCCTGTGGCTGTCTTGGCAAAAATCCACTTAATTGTACAAACATAGTCAGAAATAAGTGCTCTTTCCAGAATGGCAGATTTGTTTTGCTGTAAAAGCATTTTGTAAAAAATAAATGTACACTTGCACTTTGTATACTTAATGCTTTAAGTTCTTCTTAGCCAAATTCAACTTTGACTCAGGCTGTGCTCAAGGCTTCCTGTCTACTTCCTCATGAAATTATTTGGTATGGTCTCACAAAGTGCATTCAAATCCAGTTGTTCTGAAACAACATAATACTGCAGGATGAGAAGCTGAACTCATACATTTGTAATAGACAGCTCCATGGATTGCTGGGTATACCACAGCAGGATAGATGTGGGACTCTTTCTGCAGGCTGAAAGAAAATGCAGAAGCTTTCCCATAGTCAACCTCAGAATGATCTTCTCTATGTGGAGAAGGGAAAATATCTCATACAGTGTAACTATTAGGAAAAAATGCCCTGTTTGCATGAATTTTAAAATGTGTATGTATTTTTGTTTTAATTTTTAGTGATCCAAATTGGTGGAAAGGTGAAACTCATCAGGGTATGGGATTGTTTCCATCTAATTTTGTAACAGCTGATCTTTCTGCTGAGCCAGAAATGAGTGAGTAACATTGTTTATATATGCCATGATTCAAAGGATATTTCTGTAGTGATGCAGACCTTTTTTCCCCTATTTTTTGTACTTTAGAATTTAGTTGCAAGTTAATCTGTTACTCAAAGTTAAACTAAAGTGCCCTTGCTGTACTTCCACAAAAAGTCATCTATGTTGGATCAAAATTAGCCATGCTATCATCTGATGAAAAACATCTTTTGCTCTTTAGTTATGGCTGCCCTCTTTCTCAGTAGCTTCCTTGAAACTCATTTGACAGTCCCATTGGCAGCCACATAAATTCTGTAGGCAACAGGAAATCTTTTTTTTTTTTTTTCAAATTCTCTCTTCACCTGGCTGTTGGTTTTGTCGTCTTGGCTTGTAAACCATGTTTTTTTCACGATGTGCATTGGCTCCATTTTTTTCCTTTCACTAGAAGCTTTTTTTTAATGGGTAATGTCCTTAAAATTTTCAGCAGCCCTTATGTTCTGTTGTGAAAAGCAACATTTTTAAGGCAATCTAGAGATTTGTTTATGGAAATTACATGAGGCAGTAGAGATATTTTTTCCTTCACACTAATTGCTTTATAAATCCTTTTATATTACAGTGAAAGTTGAAAAGAAAACGGTGCAGTTCAGTGATGAAGTTCAAGTAGAGACAATAGAACCTGAGCCTGAACCAGTTTATATTGATGAAGTAAGTTTGATGCTCACTTTCCTCAACTGGTATATTTAAGCAAATATTATTTAACCCTTTCAGCCTGTACCTTAAAAGCATTTTGAATTATTAAGTGAACATAAGAAGAGAAGGATTAGGAAAAGTAGGTTTAAAATATATTTTAATAAATCTACTGCCTTATTTGCGTGTGTGTCATGACAATCCTGGAAATTTCTGGCACTGGATTTGGAAACTACATTCAGTTTAGGACCCTAAACCAGAATTAAACAGCTATGCATCTCCAGACTGAAGGGACATTGTTGAGTGATGCATTTGTTTTCAAGTTTGCCTCAAATGTGCCAAGATAATCCAAAAGGGCACATCTTGAGTGCTGTCTTAGTTATTTCTGGCATTAACAGTGGTCTTTTTCCTTTATATTCTATAAACACATTTGTGCTAATCCCACTAGGTGGTAGTATTGCATATGTAATAAGCAGAATGAAAAATAGATACTGGTCAGAAAAAGAACTCGTAGAATTAAAAAAGCTCTATTACGCATTCTTATCATTACTAGTAATTGTTTTTATCATTGAGCCTTTTACAATCTTACTTTCAAGTAAATACAAATCACGTACGTTATTTTACAAGAAGTATTTTGGGTAGTTTCTAGATCCTTAGATATGCAAGTAGCATTGTAAAAAAACAGTTTAATTTACTATTTTGAAAGTATTAATTCTTCTTCTCCCCTGCCAACACATACATGCACGTCAATTACAACATTTGTTTTTTAGGATAAAATGGACCAACTTTTGCAGATGTTGCAAAGTGCAGATCCATCTGATGACCAGCCAGATCTCCCAGAATTGCTTCACCTTGAGGGTAAGATCATCTCATGCTTCTTGTTTTTCTTTTCAACAGTCACCAACACCAAAACAAATTTGAACTAGACTGAAACTAGTTCATCTTCCTGCAGGGACCACAATCATATCTGAGGAAAGGGCCTGAGCTTTAATTGTCATTTTACTTCCTGTTTTCCACCATCCCAGAGACCAAAATTCAGAATGTTACAAGTAAAACTCTCCCTCTCATGAGGAAATTGTAGCAATGTCTTTTCTTTTCAGCATCCAGGAATACTTAATCTTGCATTCATCTTTTTTTTTTTTTTTTTTCCTTCATAAAATACCCCAGCATGAATTGGGAAGAGAGCCTAAGGAATACTGGAAAGGTAGCAGAAATATTACTGTGGCTTAGAATAGACTTGTGAGTGTCTCAAGTGTTTTCCACTTTTATACATATTTCTGTAAGATTCTAGCATTAAGTGTTACCTGATAGAGTACTGCAGATACGTTAGACTATCTAAATAATTTTGAGTCTTAAGGACCTTCTCTTAGGGACCCTCTTAGGAAGGGAAGATAAGGAAGGTAAAGAAACATCTCCATTATCAGGTGGAAGACTGTATAGCCTTTTTTGCACCATCCTACATAGCTTAAGTAGATAATTCAGGTGTGACCGGAGTTTGTTAGGAAAATGGCAGATTCTTGATCTATCTAGAAGTTCAGTTAAAAAAAGTGTGTGGGATAAGTGCTTGGATATCTCACACTTTTTCACACCCGTTTGGTTCACCCCACCTGTAAATGTATCTATTTCCTTGTAGTTTCAGTGACACATGGCTATTCTAACCTTGCCAAAACTGAACTGGGGTAATAAGAAATGAAAATGAGTTTATTCCGTTAGGTACCCAAAATGTAGTTACAGAGGCAGTTGTCTAGGAAAGAGATAACTCCTGGACAGGGGAAAAGAAATTAAAGATTTGTTGATCAACTAACTGCCAGATATGGCTGAGAATTAGGACTTCCTTTCTAAATATAACATTTTGTAAAGCTAATTAATATGAAGAGACAGGAGCTCATTTTCTAATTTAAAGATTCATACACTTTTTTGTTTGGAAGTTTTGCTGTAGTCAAGCAGAAGTTATTGTGATACCTGTAAAGGAATGACACAAAGTTATGTGGCAGCGTGTGAAGGGTAGATTCCAAGAAAGCATTTCTGTCTTCTAAATGAGAAGGTGAAATTTACCAAAAACAAAATTAGTGGGAATTTGGACATGTTACCTCTTAAAGGTGTTATGTATTACTAATCCACAATATTTTGCCTTTATTTGAGTTCGGGCATCAATTCCCACTAAGATAGAGCATCCTGTATTTGAGAGATACTAGATTTGTATACTTGCTGAGTAACGTCAATGTTTTCAGAATGTGAAAATGTAAGAAGGTCTAGGAGAAAGTTTTTTTTTTTTTTTAAGTGATTGGGGTTAAACTTTAGCTGATGATAGCTCCATTTAAATAGTATAGAAGGTCTTGCATCCTGAGGAGCTGATTGTGATGGTCAGTTTGGTCCACTGTGCTGCATTAGAGCCCATTACCTTGTTTCTGCTGCCTGTTTGGAAACTCTCCTGTTAACTAATTTTATAAGGTAACAATGTATGCCCAAAGCTTCCTTGGAGCATAGTTATCCTTTAGAGTATTTGCAATTACGTTCACGTTGGGAACAAGTTTTTTAAAATTGGATGGAGTTCTTTTGTTCTAAGAATATGATTCTGCATTTTGCACATTGATTTTTCCAGCTGTGAAGAAAATAAGAAGCTCCTTTGGTTCCTGTTGAGTGCTTAACTTTGTCAGAACTGACTGTAATTTCCATGATATCTTTGATCTGTTTGGGGATCCTTTTGCATTGTGGTTCATTTCGGACTGTGACAGAGCAAAGGAGTGATATCCCCATATGATTTAGGAGTGGAACAACTAAAACTGAAGACACAGCAATGGCAATTTAGGAAACTCTTCTACCACCCTGAATTGGCTTTTGCAACTGGTAAAAAAACTGCTAAATGTTCTGGATTTTTATGTTTAGTAATTCTTTTCTGGACTCACTGCATGACCAGAGCTTCAAACATTGCTGTGGAAATATTTCAAACTAATAATTTGTATCCTGAATATCTGCTGTGGAGGCAACCTTCTCTGCCACTCCAGCTCTTCCTATCACCTAGCCCCCAAGAAAAAAAAAAAAAAAAAAAAAAAAAAGATAACCCACATAAGTTTCATTGCCAGTAGTAACTGTCAGACAAGACTACTGAACCCCTGGAGGGAATATTCATTTTTCTTTTGTTTTTATTCAAGCAAACTTTTCCTTCTTTGCTTTCTGGTGACTGTGGAAAGGAATAAAAACAATCTGCAACAAAAAGACTACAAACTATTTTTATTTTTGTTGCGTTTTTTAATCTTCGTTATAGGAGTGTAGAGCATATTTGTGGAAGGGGAGGTATTTTTAGACCCACATACCCATGCACCCCTTGATGCCAACCAGAGATTTTCTTTCTTAGGAATTTTATCATGAGTATTTACTTGCTGAAGTCCTCTGGGGTGCCTTGAAAGCTGATACGGCAGAACAGTGTCTGCAGCGAGAGCTGCAGTGCTTTGAAGGCCGTCGTAGTCATAAGCCCCAGGCTTTCCCATGTAGATGCCATCTGTAATTGAAGATTTACTGTTTGTGGGCAAGCATTTGTTTCAGTCTGTGTCCTCAATAAGTTCTTTGCTCTGTGCACAGGCAATTCTGCGTGTTTGAGGGCTCCCCTGTGAAGTGGAGGCCTCTTTGCCATCCCTGTTCGGTGGGTGCTTTCTAAGGGCTTAAGTTGCTGGCTTGTAATCTGTCAGTTCTCTCCACAGACCATGGGAACCCCTGCGTTGCACACAGCATTCTCCTGCGTATTGACTCTGTGGTTGACTGCAGAGCCCTTTTAAGGACAGTGTGCAGGCATCTAAGAAGTCCTTGTCCTGGCTTTGAACACACTTTGTGTTAACTATAAAAACATAGACTTTACAGCAGGTTTTGCATCTTTTTCCAGTATTTCTAGCAATATGCTTCTACTCCCAATTTCAGAGAAGTAGATGGATGCCTCTCATCGCCCAAAGGCCAACACATCAGTGATACTTTTTCAGTCATCATGGCCCTGAGGTTTTCAGGACCTTCTGTATCTCTAAGCCTGGACATCTGAGAGTGAGACAGAAGCTCAAAAGCTGCTTATAATGGATTTGGGTTATCTTTGGTGCCTGGATCTGGTTTTCTCCTTTCTGTTTAAATGCTACGTGGTTGTCATTAATCCCATGTTGCAGAGGATTAATCAGATTAGTAAATAGTTTGTTACTGGGATAAGTGGTAATTTTTGTATTCTAGAATAGAATTGGAGTCTCTGGTGTCAACTTCCTTAACTTCCTTGCCCACTTATTTTGGATCATCTCTTACAGCTAGCAGAATCACTCTTTCTGTTAGCTGATTGTGACTCAGTTGGCAGTTACGAGTCTTGAGCACTTGTTGCAAGTTGAGCGTTTCACCTGAAGATTTTATGCACAATAAATTAACTGTGCTGTTTAGTTCCTTCTTGACTTTTCTATACTACGCAGCTATCTGAACTGAAGTTGCTTTATGCTCCCTGAGTTTTGGGTATATTTTATTACTTATTTATTTTTAACAAGATTTTCTTATCTCTGTACAATTATTGAAAATTTCATATTTTTTATAATGCTGCATCTGTTACTGTAATTGTTTCTGGCATATAGATTTATGTTTAAAACTTTTGATTAATGTCTAAACACTGCTAGTTAACTCTTTTTTTTATTTTCTGACATGAAGTATGAAATTGCCTTGAAATTTTTATTACGGTGGTATATTTTAATATTCTTCTTTTCTAGCAATGTGCCACCAGATGGGACCTCTCATAGATGAAAAGTTGGAAGATATAGACAGGTAAAAAGAGTACATATGTTTTCACTCCTTTTCAGAAACAATACTGTTGCTACTTGCAGTACCTGTTGTCATTTCTGTTAATGACAAGGCAGGTGTAATTATTAGCAGCTTCTCATTTGCCAACAGTCTGAAGAACTTCTTTTCTTGTCACATAATATTTTGTTATGTTTCACTGTTTTGGATTATGGCCCTTGTCAGGCATCGCTTTACAGGCTGGAAGAGTTTTAGCTTATCACCCCTCATGGTAGGTCCCCTGTATAGTGTGTTCTGTATTGAAATCGTCTAAAATGTAAAATAAGCTGTATAATATATATTTTTAGGAAACATTCAGAACTTTCAGAGCTCAATGTTAAAGCAATGGAGGCCCTTTCTTTGTATAACAAGTTGATGAATGAAGACCCAATGTATTCTATGTATGCAAAACTGCAAAACCAACAGTATTATATGCAGTCATCTGGCGTTTCTGGCTCTCAGGTATGTAACCTTTAATAAGCATGGATATTACAATTAGCATACATTAGTATATGGCTTATAAATTAGCAGCAATATACAGTTCTTTACCAGAGGTAACTTTTGTGAACGAATAAGTGATTCTTGTAGCAATCACTAAAGCAAATGTATGTAAATTTTGTAAGAAGCTCTGAGTTCTGCAATATGAGGCATATTGATTGTAACTAGTGATTTTTTTTGTTTGTTTGGGAGCCTCTTCTCTCTACCCTCCAGAGTTAAAAACCTCTTTTTATGGTCTTGGTTTTAACCTAGTGTTAAGGTATTATCTTGCCTAGTATTACCTTGCTCCCCCCAAAATAGGCTTCAGTATAACTTTCTCTAAAAAATTGTATATAAACAAAATAAAATGTTGTTCAGTTTCAAGATTTGGAAATCCTTCCTTTTTTTAGGTTCTGCCAAATTTTAGTTACCTTCTATTGGTAAGGAAAAGCATGATCAAGGAAAAAGCATATACTGTGTCGTGTGTGACATGCAAAATACACAATGAAAAAGTTCAAGTTGACCAGGCCTTTGCACTGTTGGTCAAAGAAAATAAAGAACAAAAGGAGTCAAATTTATGTATGCCTTTCTCACCCTAAAATCAACGTCTTTTTAGTTCTGTTTTTTCAAAATGTCAACAGAGAGCATTTAGCTTTTAAACTATGGAAGTTACAAATTACAATTCTCTTATGCCAGCTTCTGCATGTAATCTAATACCTTTTTTCATACTACTACACTATGTAGAAGACAATCAGCTGCTTTCCTATAATAAAAGGCTTTATAGACTGTTTTTAAGTTCTAGTGTCAGATATTAAATACCAGTAATATCTCTGTTTTATTTTTATGTTCCAATATTTAATTTTCTAGGTTTATCCAGGGCAGCCTCAAAGCAATGCCTATTTGGTGGCAGGGAGTGCACAGATGGGACATATTCAAGGTTATAATCTTCCTCCTGAACAGCTTCCTTCTCTCAGCCAAGGCACAGTTACTCCATCTGCTAGCTCAGGACTGCCTGGTCAACCTGCCCAAACATCCTATACCAAGTAATTCTATATTTTTCCTCTTTAAATTTTAAATTATTTTAAACAAGTGATTACAGATAATATTTAAAGGAGAAATATATGTTTAATTTTAGACACAATGTGAAAATAATTCAATGCAGTTATTTCCAGTGTGCATTTTATTGATGTTATGTTTTTGGTTTAAACAAAACAAACCATACAAGACTTGACAGACTTTGAACATGTTTGTTTTCATAAGAAAAAAATACATAACTGATTTGTGTATGCTTAATGATCAAGGATATCTGCTGCTTGGGTGGTGTTGCATAACCTCTGAAATAGGGAGTATTGTATTGTACTTGTTTACTTACTGGAAGAATTATGTTCATTTTGAGAAAGAAGTAGATGGACGATGAATATTTAATAAAGCTTATGTAGCTTTCCCCTTTTAAAGGAGCTGCAGATGGCTTTCTGTATGATGTAGTTCAAAATCTAAGCAAGTTTCTTAAATGGGGAGTATGCTTGAGTCTTTTTTTGCGTGCATGTGTGTAGAGAGAGAAAGAGAATGCAACTGAAGAAGCAAAAAAATGCATGCCAATGTTGTTGTTGTTGTTCCTTAATCTTATTTTTTTTTTTTTTTTTTTATAGTGCAATGGTTGGCTCTGTTGCTGGAACTACATATTCTAACCAGGCTTCGGTGTATAGCCCACCACCTGCTTCTGTTGATGTTGCTGCTTATCAGAATGCTGGAACTAATATGCCTCAGGTGCCCAACTATAACTTAGCATCTACCCCTCTGCCACAGACCACAGGCAGTCAACCAGCACCTTCACAACAACAGCCACCACCACAGCAGCCACCACCTACTTACTCCCAGAAGGCTCTACTATAGGACCTGGGACTTCTGATACCTGATCTTCTTTAACCTCTGCTAAATGCAGTTGGCAATGTTATGAGTTTCTTCCTTTAATCTCTTAAACTTTGTTTATCCTCAGCTTAATAAGAATCTATCTTGGTGAACAAGTTCAATTTGCACTGACTTTTTAGGATTTTTTTTTTAATTTTGCAGAGGAACGGATATATTTAGGACATTTAATTCCTTTTAAAATGCCTAAAAATTGGTACAAGATTATTTATGTCTGGTAAAATTGGCTAGTCTGTGAAAACTCAACACTTGCAAACTGTTGTGGCATATATGTTATGTACATATAGTGTTTGATTGCAATAGTGGCCGTTTCGTATAGCTATGGTGATCATGTGAATATATTTAACACAATGTTAAAAGAATAATTTACACTATTTTATTTTAATCAAGAACTGACAACTGTGTTTCATAGTTTTATCTAGTTTTATGACAGATGTGATGTCTTTTTGCAATGCAGGAGAAGTAATTCTGCATATCATGGTTACACTTACGAGCTAAGGTCTATATATAAATTTCCAAACTTACCTGAGTCTAGGTTTCATTACTTTTGAAGTGAACACAGTGTATCACGACTATTAGCTGACTTTATCTACCAAAGTAAACTAGTTAAGTTTTAAAGTCGTCTGGGAAAATAACAGCAAAATATGATTCTGCTTCACATACTACTAATAATTTAAAACTATTATTCAGAGGCTGCTAAACATATCATGGGACCATATAACAGACCAGGATCTTACATTCTATCATCAAAAGCGTGTAATTTATTTTTTCCATGTTGGCTTTTTATAATGAGAATTGGAGTTGTATTCTATGTGTGTTGGTAGAGATTACACCAAAGACAGAAACTGAGTTGGAAGAGAAACGCTGGGGATTTAAACTGGAACACACAGCATGAATAACACTACTTTATTTGAGTCTTCTTATTTAAAACATGGAGAATTATGGACAAATTAAATCACTTCGCTGAACAAATCTTCAGGGCTTTATTTTATCTCTTGTGGCCTTGTTTAGCAATTTGTTCTGTGTTTACTGTTCTTACACAAAACACTTCTGCCTTAAACATCTGTTACTTTTTTTCATTTTCCAATTGTTGCAGCATTTAAGTTTTAGTCCTTCTGTCATAAATAGTTTTATGAGGCCTCTTATTTTGATTCAATTCAAGATAATTTGATTTTCTCCTGCAGCAGCTTGTATTAACCTTTGTTTCTCAGTAATTTAGCCAGGTGCTCTTTAAGGCATTATTATTTCCCTTGTTTTTTAAGACTTAAGTGCTGCAAAAGGAATATGATAATGGAAGGCAACATTTTACATATGCCTGATCAGACTTTCTTGTGCAAAAATTGTTGTTACTTTCCATTTGTATTCAATCTGTTAATGCATCCTGGTGTCCTCTTACCTTTTCTGGTGACTCTTATCCCAGCAATACTTGATGGCTTCAACATCAGATCTGTATTTTCAGTTGTCTTAGTGTGTATATTAAGAAATCCTTGGTTTTAAGCACTGTATTTTAATGTGATGCTTCTGGAATTAAACGTTGCAGTTGGTGTACATCGTCCTACCAGCTAACCTGTTATCCTGTACACTCCTGCCACCTGCTCATAGTTACCTAGCACATCGTCCTTTCACTGTTTAGGTTTTGCCTCTAAGTGCTTTGAAACAACTACTTTGCTTTAACTCCTAACCCGAATGGTTACCACACTTGCTCAGAGCTGATCTATTCCACTGGATGAGAGAGATGGCTATTTTGGGTTTGGTCGAGAGAGATGGCATATTTTCAGGTTTGGTTTTGTTATTATTTTTCCCCTCTCCAGGCTTGTAATTCCCTCATCCTCAAAAACACAGTGCTTGGTATCATGGTATCATCACAAAACTATGGAGCTTGAGAGGAATTTTTAAATATTTAGTTTGCCTTTTTTTTTTTTTTTTTTTTTTTTAGTAAGGCTTATATAGTGTTCCGCTTATATTTTGGGTATCTTATTCTGAATGCAGAAAAATAATGTGAATAGAATTATGTAATTTCTACACAAAAATGAAAACAATTCTGTCATTCATAGGCTCTAAAGAAAACCTTGAAGTATCTAAATAGCCCAGTTGTCTTTGGCTACAGTTTTTGACTATTGTTGACTATTATTTTCCTATATTGAATGTCATTTCCCACTAAGGACCCATAGAATTTCCATGCAGAAATGTTTCAGCATTTTTTTATGTTAATTTGTCCTTTTTTGTTATTATTTTTCAAGTCTTTAATAGAAATGATTGTCCTGGTTTCTCCTTTGAACACTGAAAATGTGTGCAATTGTTGAGGCTTCTTGTCTTCCATCTTGTATTCTTGGGCACATCCATTTTTTCAAGAAAACTTAAATCACTTGTGACTTAATGTGTATTTATCACCCAAATCCTTTGTTTTAAAAGCAATGTCGCACTAATTTCAATATAGTACAAGTTTGGAACAGAAAAAAACAATGGAGACTTCTCTTCTTTCATGCCGCTTTAAGTCCTTGCTCAAAGTTACTAACAAATCTGAATTTGTTAGGGGGGATAATCTCTTTCCCTTGTCAATCTGTGTAGTAGTTAATTAGCTTTTTTTTTTTCTTCTCTCATTAAACAGCCATGAAGATTATGGTGTTCTCATTTGATTGTCTCTTACACTAGACATGCTTCAGTGGTGCCTTCTTCTACCTTGGTAGACACTGTTGTTGCACAGATTCCTTTGCTCATCCTTTCTTCCCCTCTCTAACAGATTATTTAGCAATTACAATTCAATTTACCTCTCAGTTTAACTACCTGAAGATGCCATTGCTGGTGCTTCTCTGTTGTGGTCTGTTCCAAGATTCCTCGTTTATGTGTTGTTTTGACCAAGTCCACAAAGAGTCAAGAAGTCAGTCTCTTTGAAAATTAAGAATTCGCAGAAAAGACACTGCTTTTCATGTTTCTGCAGAAGAAGAAAGCTGAATTTCTGAATTTCTTATTTCTTTACACATAGATTGTCAATGAAGTGATAAAATGTCTTCAGAATATTTCCTAAAATGCTTTCACCCTTTTAATTAAGGAATCTGAAAATGAAAATTAACTTTTGAAAGGGTGTTGTAATGGTTTGGCTTTCGGGAACTGAAGCAAACTGTGGAAAGTGCCTTCTGTTCATTTTGCTTCTGTAGCGTTTACTGGAGTGCATCATCTCGGTCTATATGGGCATAGCATGATCGTGGCTGTTCAGAGGAAGAACACCGAGGCAGTGTGTTAGTGTTGGACTTGCCGCACTGATGATACGGGAGTGTGTGCCAGAGTGCAAAGCTGCGAAACGTGCAACAAACCAACCGCTCGGCGCAGTGACCGGTGCCCACGGAGCTCTGTGTTTCATGTCAGCAGCCAGCGCACATGCAGCAGTAACGAGGAGGATCAGCCAACGTGCTGTGGTTAAACAGTCTAGCACCACTGCGTGTATTTCCTTCATGGTACAGTTACTATTCCTAGTTTTTATTGGGAGGGGAGGAGAAACGCACTAAAATGGATTTGAGTCACCAGAACTCTGGATAATTCTGCAAATACTTAGGTGTAACTAAGGAGATAAATCTGCTTTTAATAGCATGTATGTATTTCTTGCTGGTCAATTCTAGGCTGCTATAATAGTTCTCTGATTTCATCTAGATGGCAGGAACATCAGATTTACACTGGAGAACTACTTAATACCTCATTCTCTCTCTGTTTGTTTTTTTTTTTTTTTTCTTTTTCATATTTTCTCTAATATCACCTGTATTTTTCACTCATATTTCACACAGAAACGCCTCTGTGATCTTTGCTTATAAAGGTTACATTATTCCTTATCTGCTGGGCTCCACAGAAAGAATGAGAAGGCACTTCTGTAATTGGGGCAGCTACAGTGCACTGGAATCAGATGCCTGCAGTGCGGCAGTTCCCTCCGGAGCAAATGCATGTGTCTGTTGAGGAGAATGAGGAGCGTAATTCCTCCTTTTTAGAAATCAGTAAAAGATATTGAAGGGAAGTCTAAATCACACTGTTAACAGCAGGCAGAATCATTTTTTACTCTGTTAATCTATCTTAGCAAAGCTGACCAACTTCACACTACAGATGCTCCTTTTTCCTTTCCAGCTGCAACAAAGTGTGTTAACTTCTACGTGTGTGCTACGCACACAGTGCATACTACCACCGTCACAAGCAGGAAGGCCTTGAGAAGTGAACTTTCGTCAATGTATGGAAACACTGTTAAGACTCTTTAAGGCCTTGTTTCTTAAACCAAGCATTTGTGTTTAAAAACATTCTACTTGCTGCAATACAAAACTGAAGATCTAAAGCTCACTTTTATTGCTGCTACCTTACCAAAAAGGTGGTAGGAGTCTTTGTTTCGCCCTCCTGCATGTGCTTCTGGAAATCCAAATAACTTTTGTCCTTGTCATCAAAAAAAAAAAAAAGAAAAAAACCTGCTCCATGTGTTTTGGCTTTAATAAAGTGCACAATAGGAAAGTGCATTCTTTTTAGTTTGCTTTGATGCTCCCTTTGATGTTGGCATATGTATATATTTAGATATACTGCACTGTTGTACAAGAGTTGTTTAGTAAATAACACTATTTGTAAAAACTGTTAATTGTTTTTGGTATGAATGCAAAATATTAAAGTTGGAGTATTTAGTTCATTATGTTGCAAAGTCAATTTATAAATTTCACAGAAGAAAAATCAGAGAAGGGCGTCCTTGGCCAGGGCTTGGAAGTGAAATAGGTAAAATCCATTATCAGCCCTCAAACCTCTCTGCTCTTTTTCCTCCCCCCTGCTCTAATGTTTATTTACACGTGGAGCATAGTATTGTTGCACTCAAACTTTTGATCTGTTTTTTATTCTGCCTTCAGTTAAAATTGAAATGGCATGTCCTTTTTATTTCAGGTATTCAGAATAACTTTATTGCTTTATAAGGAATGGAGCATAAATATTACACAGTGGTGTTGAGGGACAAATGAATATATCTCTTTAGTCTGTAGTGTATCTATTGGTCTGCTTATGCAAATACTAGTCACATCTTGGCAATTTTCAGAGTGGGTTTTTCTCATTGAAAAATCACTTTTAAGAGCACAAAGTTTTTTTTTTTTTTTTTTTTTTTTTTTTTTTTTTTTTTTTTTTTCTGAAATGGACAGTGTGATATGAATGTTTCACAGGATAAAGCCTATCTCTGCCACTCTCTGCTTTGTATCAGCAAAGTTTAATTTATCTGGATTATTCTAGTCTAAGGCTATTTTTCTGATACTGATTGTGGTCTACGTTTTAGTGTGAAATAAGACATAATCCCTTGTGAGGGAAGTTCACATTGAGGAGAAACTTCCAAAGTTTGAGGCTGTTTTCTCCTTCTTTAAATTCACATACACTTGGTGAGTATACATACAAAGCATTCACAGGTTGTAATCAATCAAAGGGAAAGTAAAAATTATGCAGAAAAAGTGTCAAATAATTTTATATTTCTAGCTGTAGATAGAGAACATATTTCAGAACACATTCCTCTGCGTTGATTTTCAATCTAAGGAAATAAGCACTAGTGAGTGTACCTTTTATTTAACATTGAATTTTGTTAGTGAGTTTTTTGAGTGCTTATATGTGTGCAATTCGTAAAATGGTCCTTATGCCTCACGTTACTGGGACTGGTGATATCCAGTCCCACAATTAATTGCTGCTTTGGACTCTGGGTGGTTGCCAGCTCCATCAGGAAATCCGCTTTGGTTGGTGAAGGTTGCTGCCAGTGGGACACTGTAACTAGGAGAAACTCCCAACTATTTGGCTTGCGTCTCTACCAGTGTTTGACCATATTAAGCACACATGTCAAGTAACAGAACATTTCTGTGTATTTACACCTGGCTCACTTGTTAATTTTCAGTAGCGTATTCTGTAGCTCTTCTCTAAGCTTTATTTACAAATAAGCAGGACGAATCTTCCCAGGCTGCTGCTGACACGGGAACGTGCTCCAAGCCAGCTGCGGGCTGCAGCCCTTCTGACCGCTGGACATGGCCAGGTATTTGGATGAGCACAGCCGATGTTCCTGCCGTTACAGCGGCTAGAGCTCGTCTGCTGTGGTTGGAAAGAAGGGAGTTTCAGCGCAGCTGAGTGTGCAGGAGTCATGGCTGTGGAGCCCTGTACAAGAAGAGTCTGAGTATCAACCGCCCCAGCGACACCCCTTATCAAAGCATTCAAATGGATATTTTTCAGAGAAAGTGAAAGTGCTGTTTAAAAGACTCGCTCGCTGTTCAGGTTCTTGTTCAGAAGCCTCTTTCCACAGTGTTAGAAGGAAAACAAATAATGAATTTCTTGTGGAGGCAACCTCACTCTGTGACAAATTCTTTGCTACCTGATCCTTTGGGTAATGACATTTTTGTAAGCTAAGTCCTACTTAAAAAACAAGAAAACAAAAGTCTCCTGACCGCTTAACTGTAAAGTAGATAATTTACATTTAGTAATATATCTTAGTAAGGTTGTTCTGGTTGTCCTCTAGCAAAACAGGAGTGCCTTCTACTCTTGAGTACTTATCTTGCATATAATCAAGACTTTCTGTAAATCTATAGCATTCCAAATCATTGCAAATACAAATACTAACTTTTTAAGCATTATTGATCAGTTTATTCAATGCAGTGAAATGAAGACTGCAAGATTTTTTTAAAAAAATCCTGTTATTGGGACTATTCTCTTTGACAAATCCCAGTTTTATCTTTGAAATGAAACTGCTGGAAAACTGTTCTGTTATGAAAGAGTATTTACTTTTCTGTGCTCTCTCATTTTATTCAGGAGGAGACTAGTTATTTTGATTGTACAGCACATAAAATGAAGTATTTGAAAGTAAGTGCTTTCCTGGGAAGTCATTATGTTTCAAAGCTTTGCGCACTGCTGAAGGCAGTATTCTGACAGAAATGTCAGTTTGTCTAATTAGAGATTTAACCAAGTAAGTAGCAGCTCTGCAAACGGATCTGTCTTCAGTTCATAGCTTTGTGATAAAAAGCAGGATAACTTCATGTTCCTTACTAGCAGGGTAACTCACTTATAGAGTAGCTATAAACACAGGAGAATTTTTTTTCCTCTCTCTCTTTCTCTCTCATTTCCAACAACAGCCCCAAATACCCGTGCTTGCGGAGACCTCCGTACCGGGGCTGCGGCACGCGAGAGGATAACGGCGGGGGCGATCCCCCAGCGTGTATCTTGGGAGCGCGGCGGTGCGGGGCGAACGCAGCGCCGCGCTCAGCCCGCACGAACACCGGCACTCCAGTCTTGGAGGCTGCGCGGCGGATTCCTGCAGATCTAGTTCTCTGTAATCCCTCCTAACGGCCCGAGTGTGACTGCTACCATTGCGATAGAGCTCCTTACACAGACAGCAGAATGGGGAAGAAATAGTTTTGGCCTCTCACATAAATAATATTATTCTTTGAAGGTTCCACTGCCATTTTAAGGCATATGATCTGCTGGATCATCACCACCAGCCAGGTTTTTATCAGCAGTTCGGCTGCCTGTTCCACAGCAGTAAATCCCGTCGGCTTTAGGACTGCTCTTATCAACAGGCTCTGTTAGAAATCTCTCTTTGGTGATTCTCTCCTGGGGTCCTGCAGCAGTGTGGTAGCACTGTCTGCACATTCGTGGAATATTTAAGCCTACCTTTTGCACAGAGTTTACCAGAATTTCAAGCTCTTCTGTTTTTCTAATTTCGTCTGCAGCCTGGAGTTTATAATTGTCCATTAAAAAAATGGCTTTAGTCACTGAGGCATCATTCCTCAAACCTAAAGAGTTCGGTGTTCATTTGCGAAAGTAAAGGATGCTGATGATGTATGTCCCTTCCACCATATATTTTGCATGAGCAGCAAGTTCTGCTTCAGGGATTCTTTGAAGTTTCACTGCTTGTGACTCCTATTGCAAAGCTATAAAGCTTGTTGTGCCATAAAGTAAACTTTGATTGCATGTTTAGCCTGTCATAATAACCAAGAGATCCTCACTCTGCCTGGATGTCTAAGTTAAAACAGACTAGTTATCCCGAGCTTCTCTGGTGGAATTTGGGCAATTTAGTACTAATTATGCATTAACATTCTTCTATGTTTGACTTTCTGGTTTGCAGAGCAAAACCAAGGTGCACCACTAGACTGTGTCATGAACTGTGAAAAGAAGGGGCAGCCGTTGGAGACACCTGGTAGAACCAGCAGTTATGGATATCAGCCCTCTCGGCTCGCTTTGAGCTTCGGGACAGCAATAGCAAGTGAAGAGCTGTCGGTGAAATGGGTTTATTCTCTACTATGTCCTTACAACCTCACTGCCAGATTGGTCAAGCCTTGCTTTCACCAGAACTGGGATATGACTTACTGCATCTCAGTGTTGTGAAAATGGTGGAAAAAATGAAGGAAAAAAATGAGGTATCAACTGAGGTAGATGATTGAATCAGGAGAGACGAAGAAGGAGGAAGTCTTTGTGCAAAGAAAGAAACCTTTAATAATAAAACTTTGCCCCCATATACACACGTATGCTTTAGCAAATGTGGGTTAATCCAGGTAACCTGCAATCGTCTGTAAACCAAGCAGTATTTTAAGACTGCATAGAAACTCAACTATTTTTCAGAAAAATATCTTAGAAAAGCAAGTCAGAGTGCTGAGCAAAAGCAGAAGGAAGACACATTCTGCAATGGTAAGAGGCTTTCAAAAGTCTCTTGCTTTGGGTGCAGTAATTAAATACCTAGGAGAATTAGCAAAACAAACAGAACTTAATGATATATTGGCAAATCTTTCTGGACAGTATTCTGACTTACTTGGCACGCAATATCCTAAGCACTTCAATGTACGTTTCTGATTGCTTACATTTTCACTGACTAGGCTGTAAGAAAAAAAGGGGTTTTATGATTTGTGAAATAGTTCAGCTTTCTTCTGCCTTTACAGCTACATTTGCTGTTCTCCAGTTTGCTCCCAGCTTTAAGAGGGTAGAGGAAGCAGGGGATGTATATATGGAGCGTGGTTTACTGTATCCTGCTTTGCTGCCTGTGTGACCTTTGCTGATTTGGTTTCCTGTAAAAACTCCGATACACCAGCTCACTTCTGGTCATAGATAACGGGCAGGAAGAGCTGCCAGGACTCCTAAAAAGAATAGTCCATATAAATCCTCCCTGCAGCATAGAGCTGAAGTGAGTATTTTTGTTTTGAGGAAGAAAAGGGAAATGACATGTTTTGATACAGTAAAAGGAAGCTATTCTTAAAAAATATCAATATTCCAAGTTCATGATTTCAAACTCATTGCTCAACAGAATGCCAAGACAAGATGATAACGGCGGTATGAAATAAGAAAGAACGAGGTAGCTGTGTCATTGCTTTCTTGACTGCGGGGCTGGCTGCCATAGTCAGTCTGCCTGAGCAGTTACACACTGTACTGGTTAAAAAATAGCAAATGTCACCCTTATTGCTGTTGTACATTCAGAAACAGAACAGGAGGATTTCTTGTACTGCCCTGAATACTGCAGGTATTAAATTGCTGGAGTTCTTCATGGAGGAATCCAACCCGGGTCTACGTGCACGTAGCAAAGCCAACCGTTAGGCAATGAAAAATCAGCAACCCTCATGTTGCTTGAAATGATAGACTGGAAGTGCTCCAAAATCTTAGAGGTTTCTTTTTAAAGGCTATAGGCTTGAACATGTCCTGTGAAATGGCAGAGATGGCAAATTATATAACAGATAATGGTCTTGAAAAGAAAGGTCCCCAGGAAGGAGAAAAGCTGCTGCAAAGCTGTTAATAACCTATCACTGAAACTCCTTCTATTTGAATTTTTCTAATAGACTCCCATTTAATCAGTTCTGAGACTTAAACTTGTGTCAATCTAAGAGCTAGATTACACATCTTCAAGGTGCTGAAATGATCCAGACATGACTGTGGATGGTCTTCAGGTGCCATGGCAGAGAATCCCTAGTCTTTCATGGTGGTTTTCATGGTGGTCCTCTAAGGAGGAATTCACCCTTTCCTGAGCACTTTTCCCAGTGGGTCTTCTTCTTCTTCTTTTTTTTTTTCATAATCCGTTACCCATAAGAAATGGCTTGCTCACCTATGAAAACACTTGCAAAATTTGAAATACAGGTTACCCATAAGCACCCTTCATTTATACAAAACCAGGCCATGAAGGCTCCCCTAGTACTGGGACCATTGCTTTCTGCCCACTATTTTGTAGGACAGAAAAGGAAGGAGAGCAGCGTGTGAGAGGCTGTGCAGCCCTGTGCTGATGCTGATGTCCAAATGCGTGAAGGCTGACCCACGTGGCTGGGGCAGAAAAAGGCTACTCTAGTCACAGAAGATAGTGGTGTACTTTGTGAGTTGTTTTGTGGAACACGGCCCTTTTCAGTTGGTGCCCAGGCTGTGTGCTGTTCCCTGGCATTTTGGTTTTTATATGGTTTTCAGAATGGTTGTAGTCTTAACACTATTACTCAACATACACAGAGCACTCCATCAGCATGTCTTGAACTGGTGAGCTAAGGCAACGAGCACGTCTTCCACAAAGGACACCCAGAAAAAAACGGTAGTTTAGATTAAATCACAGTTCTGGATTCTAGTCGTGTTTCCACATCATGAGAGTGCTGTTTTCCTTGTTTTAAAATCCCCTGGCATAGGTCCCAGGAATCTGGACTATTTCCCTTTCAGATTTTATAAAGCCAATATTCATAGATATTCTCAAGGAAATGCCTGTTGAGTCTGTTACACAGTGGTACAAGGCGCTAACCTGGAAAAAAAAATGTATTAAATGTTGAAATTTTAGTTCTACTAATGAGAAACAGGTTGAACACATGACAAAGAGATTGGCTGTTTTCCTTAAGTATACAACCGATATAGATTGGCTTTGACATAGGGTAAGTTTTTCAAACTCCTAGCACTTACCAATAGAAATAAAAAAATAAGTAATGAGCTCAAGTGATGGATGCTCGTGGCCTGAACACTGCAATTTCATTTCACAGTGGGTCGCTGAGCAGTTTTCAGACGGCAGGTTCTTTGGGGCCATGCAGTGCTGTTTAACGTGTTTCTACCTTTCTGAATAGCTTTGAGGCTGCTGCCAAACTCCTCAAAATTGAAAGCAAGGATATTGAATTTCCAGAAATTATGGTTTATCGACTTGGACTCTCACTCCTCAGATGTCATCAAAACTTTGTAAGAAGGGGACAGCAGCCTTAACTTCTTTCTCTCTTCACTTCTATAGACCTAGGTCAAGAGACATCGAATGAAGGGGATAAGGAACTTACCTCTTGCAGTGAGTGGTACTGCCCTCGTCCTCAGCTGTGGATGGAGGAAGAAGTAAGAAGGGTCATTACTCCAGCTCTACCTCTCCAGCAGATTCCTCCCCACTAGATCTAGTTTTGAGGACTGGCTCTGCTGTGTCTCTGGGATGTGCTGTCCAGGGTCCAAAACTGCCCTGGAGGCATCTGATGCCTTCTACTCATGTGGCTGGGCGTAATGTCCTCTGAGGTGGACAGTGAATCTGCCTCACAAGTCAACCCTGAAAACTTTCCAAACAAACTTGTTCGAGTGGGTCTGTATTAATGCATGGGTTCAGATTAATCATAACTACATTTTTTTCATCACCAAGCAAAGTCAGAGAAAAATATCATTCAAAAACTTGGTTATGCTGAGGACAGATAAACCTCGTGTATTTAAGAGCCAAACGTAGGGTAAATTGTAGGGTGGTGCAGTGCCATCTCGTGGACCTGGTGCCAGCCTCAAAGGAAGTAAATGGGAGAGACAGTAGTCTTTAGGGTGTGTACAGCTAGTTGAGACAGAAATTTTATCTAGTTCTGCAAAGAATGTCACAAAAAAAACCCTGTTGTTCAAAATCAGAATGAAATTTGTCCATTTTCTGCAGTTTTTTTTAACCTAACACATGGAAAATGCATTATCTAGTCAGTGATGGTGTTTAACTTACATTTTTTTCATACTTTCAGCATACTTCAGTTCTACTGAGTTCCTTTTCTGATGAAAAAAATATTTTGAAATTCTGCAGAATTGTTTTAAAAATACTGTCCAGTACAAAGCTAAAGGAGTTCTTTAAGGAAGAAAGGAAATCTCATGTCAAATCATAGATGTAGCTGTATATTCTTAGTGCCTAGAAAATATGAGGCATATTTTCTCCCCAAAATCTGACAATCAGCCTGCAAATGAAGTCTGTACACTTCATAAAATGGAGGATAATGCTTCATAAACTTGAGGATAGAATGTATTTGAACTGCTGTAACAAAAATCTGACTAATACTGATGGTGCCAAATCCCCCCACACACTTTTTTTGCTACGCTAGACGTCATGAATATTAGGTTCCTGGCATAAAGTCTTATTCATAAAAAATAAAATTGCAATGTTATTGTTGCTCAACTACTACTAAAGAAAATGGCTACCAAACAAATGCTGAAGAGATTTTTCAAATATCCTCTGAATACTACAGGAACACCTCAGCAGTGATACAAGATCAAATCTGTGCTTAATGTGTGGACTGTGATTTTGTCCAAGATACAGACAATTTGTAGAAAAGTTAAAAAGAGAAACAAACAAGTTCTTTCCTGCAAATAAACCCAACCCAGGTTTCACACCTGACCATCGCATAACCTGCTCACAGGTCTTTTCTTCTAAAATACAGTCTCCTGTTGGTTTATTTTTGCCATGAAGAATGATCCTTTTTGAAGGGCATCTGACAGCTGCTCTGTGATTATATTTTGAATTAATACTGACATGGGATATTAATTTTGTTGCCTTTCAATTAAACTAGATTTTTATGTACCTGTATTGTGATATGGCAAGTAGAAACGACTGACAAACTGCTTACTCTTTTAGATTTTTCTAGCTCTATGTCAATTTTTGCCTTTCACTGCTAAAATGTCTCTTCCCTGCTATGAAAATCACTTAATACTTTATTGCATTTTCTATTTTATCTATGAACTGCCATATTTCAGCCGTATCTCTCTTCATTGACGGTAACTGGAACTGAGTATGCTATTCAAAGTAGCGGCTGGTATCAATGTTATGTCATTAATTTCAATGCTGTGTTCTGCTTGACCGCTGCCAAATTCTATATTTTGCTGACCTTTGACTTTTCCACCACCTGTGGATATTATTATAGATGAAGAAAACTTGCCGAGCCCACTGGAGTGCTCGTAAAGGCCTGGGTGGGGGTTAAAAGCACGTACTCAGCTTGCAGACTGAGTAGTTTTATCGCCAGGCTCGCCGCACCTAGGCACATGAGAAGGGGCAGACTGCAGCTTTGCAGCTCTCTCTTGCACGGGCGCAGCGCAAGGGCTCCCACTGCTCAGGTGTGTGCAGCTCTTTGCCATGAACGGCACTGCAATTACAACAAAATTGCCACTGATGTGTTTTCAGTAAACAGAGGCGAACAAAATAGTCTAGTTAATTCTTACCAATATGAAGATTCTGCGCATGAGACAGTATACACAAATGGAAGTTTATGGTGTTGCCTTGAGAAATACAAAATTGTTACTCAGTTGTAATGTTTATTCTGTTTCTCTATTTACCACTGATGGTGCATGTGTCCCATTTAGGAAGGCAGGCCCAAGCTGGCTGGTATCGGACATATGAGGCGTTCATGGGCAGGGGTAGATGTGAGATCTGTGTAGATCTCTGGCAGCATCTCTCTCTCCACTGGCAGTAAAGGGAATTTAGGGTTATCATAGTGCTGTCCTAGGAGTCTTGTAAGGTGGGCTGAATACATTTGGGTATTTAGAGGAGATGATAATGTTTTAACTTACTATAAACATCTATGTGTCATCTAAAGTAATTATAGAATAATGAAATCTGCTTAGTGGTGCTTTACAACATTTTTTTCATCAATGGGTAAAATTTTTGTAGAGATAATGGCATTGCAAAATCAGTACTGAACTAGATGCTATTTCAGCACTCTTTTATTCTTTCTTCCTATTTGCTCTCTCATCCCTGTGTGCTTGCAGAGGTAAAGAGAATGAGCTTAAGTTTTGTGAAGAAAAGGATAAGAGAAGGAAAGTTCAACTTAATTAGTTATATTGGAAAATGTTTATAATCTTCTTTCTGCTATTTCCTATATGGAGAAAAGGTGCCTGATTTAGCCCTGGCTAATTTTGAAATCAACTCTGGTAGCTGCTAGCAACCATCCATAGGATTGTCTCTTGGTGCCTCTAGTTCATTTAAAGTAGAGCTGTAATTTTCCTCAATTTAATAGTAATATTCATAATATACCTATCTTGTCCTTTACAACAGTATAATCTCTTAGAAAGCTATCACTCCAAAAAGCATTAAAGCAGAAAGTTTAAATAGTCTAGGATGACCAATAAACCACTAAAACGATTATATGCTTCTTTTACAGGTAACTCACTGGAGTAGCCAAAAGCCTTACTTTGCATAGAAGCTACCTCACTGTCCACAGAATAAAAGCATAAGGCAGTTATTCTGTGACTGCCTGTATTAAGAGATAAAGCATTTATAACACTATATCTTGAAAAAAAAAAAACTTGCAATATTGCATTTAAGAAGAAAATACTTTTTTTTTATGACACTGAAGAGAAATGGGCTGGTTAAAAGTAGCCAGACCTTCCTTTGCAGAATTCCCAGCCTCTTAATGCTGGAAATGTTCATGAGAGGGGGGAAAAAAAAGCACTTTCAATATATATTTATTTTTTGGATGTCTTCAGATTCTGTTTATACTACCAGGTTTTTCTGGAGGGTTGGATGGAAAATAGCCCCATTTATGGCTGTGTTCCTCTTTGCTTCTAAGCAAAACTAGTCTTTTTCTGAGGTATGTATATCTTACAGAGTTTCTGGTTTTGAGATAATGATAATGTATACACCATACTGGTGGTTTTCTAAGAGAGCAGAGAAGTACTTTTCTTAAAGAAAGAGAAGTCTTTGGTTGGTGTTTACCAAGCAGCACCTTAACATTATAAAATGTTAAGATCTAGTTTTGTTTTTTAACCTTGCAGCTAAGGACCTCTTATATAGGTATCTGGTTAAAAAACAAAACAAAAATCTCCCAATCCAATGTCTATCTGTATTTCTGAAGCATGACATAATAAAATGCTATGCAGAATAAAATTAAACCTGATAAAAAGCATGTGATAGAATCTACATAAATATATAGGTGTTTTACAGCCATAGGCCTCATCTCCTTCGCTTATTGAGACTTCTTTATAGTAACAGAAAGCAGAAGCCATTTGGAATCTTTTTGTTCTGAGCATCTAAAAACCCCAGCCTGTATTTGTGGTGTCTTTTAAACTGCATAGGCTATACTTGCTTGTAGCTATAAAGAACTGGAGAAGCAAGGCTGTGGAGACACCTCAATTCTTTTTTTTTGTTGTTTTTCATAGTGTGGATCAGGAACCACAAGTTATTTCTAGTGGAACCAAATTTGAAATGTTAGAAATCATAATGAAAATGTAAATATATTCCCAATATCCATGTGTATTTATGAAGCAATTAAAATGTACACAAGAAGCAAAGTCACTCTTGCTTTGCAGCAAATGCAGAATGCTGTATTTTTTTTTCAATTTAAAGCACAGATCAAAGACTGCACTAGTTGATCTCTCTCCTAAACTAATTTACTCCATTTTGTTTTTAGAAATTAAAAACAATTAATTTCTGAATATCATTCAAAGGAATCTTTGATTTGCATTAAAACGAAATGTTAACTTTCCCTGTTATTTTTTCACTGTTCAGTGTCCTGTTTACATAGATCCCCCAAGCAGTACAGGTGTTGTAGTACTGATGATGGACAGTATGTGCATTTTGTTCTTGACTATATGCCTACCGCATACCATAATATAAACGTTAGAAATATGCAGGAAACTACTAAATGTCAACTAATGTCAACAAATTCAGACATAGAATCATAGAATTGTTATAGTTGGAAAAGACCTTTAAAATCATCGAGTCCAACTGTAAATCCATCACCACCAAGCCTGCTAACCCATGTCTCTAAGTGCCTCGTCTACACATTTCTCGAACACTGCCCGGGACGGTGACTGCATCGCTTCCCTGGGCAGCCTGTTCCAATGCTTCGCCACTCTTTTCATGTAGAAATTCTTCCTAATGTCTAACCTGAAGTTTCCCTGGTGCAACCTGAGGCCATTTCTTCTTGTCCTATTGGTAGTTATTATGGAGAAGAGACCGACTTCTGCCTCACATCCAAGATAGGGTTATAATCCAGTTTTTATATTCACATTGAAGCAAACAGGCATATTGTTTCAGGTCTGGATATGATTTCACTTATACAGAACTTTCCATCTTCCTGTTGACTACCAAAAGTCAGGGGCCACAGTTACTTGAGGTTTTCATGGTATTTTTCCTGTAACTGTCACCAATTGCTGGTACTGGATGTTCCAGATTGGGGAGATTGACGACCTGTTTCAGAGAAATTTAGGCGCCTCTGTTCCAAACTCAAATGGCAGTTGGATTTCTACCCACGGAGAGAGATAAAAACATATGTCTATCTAGGGCATGTTTTAAGTACTAAACTGTCATTAGTTATTCAGAACATGGGACATTTGTTAGCTATTTGGCTATAATTCACTATAGGTTGAGACTTAGCTGAATCCTTTTGTTCTCAAAGAGAGAACATCTCTCCCTTGGGCTTCAAGAGATCAGCATGCATGATCCATGTACTTACACAAGGCTTCACTGAGAGCAAGCTAGACCTAATTGTTGGGTGCTATCTTGCAGGCAGGACACAGAGGCTATGTGAATAAGCTCATGCAGACCTGCTCTGGGCAGGGCAAGCTTATCCACATACACACACACACACTCAAAATAGTGTCACAGCAGTGTTGGGGGTTGTGCAAGGGACAAGCAGAAAAAAAAAAAAAAACAACAGTGTTCAGATCAGGTGAGGAGCTAATCCAGGCACAGATCCCAAGAAAAGATGGAAGAAGTTGGTCACTGTCTTTTAGAAGAAGCTCTTTCTAATGTATCATTTTTTTTGGAAGGGACCTTTGGAAGACATCTAGTACAACTTCCTTTTCAAAGCAGAGAGAACTTCCGAGTTCATCAGGCTGTCTAGCATCTTGTCCAGCTGAGTCTTGAAAATTTCCAAGAGTGCCTTAATACAGCTTCTTCTGCTGTTTCAGAATATAGGTCATTCCTGGTAGGGCCACTGAATGCCAAATAGGTATAACTACTTACTGCCATTTTCTGCCTATTTGTGTAGCACACACATGTACTTGTTATGTGTGACTAACATTGGAATTTAATTGGAAAACTTTTGTGGGAGCCGTATATACTTGCATCAACGCTGAACTTTACATATAGTCTGCCTCCCCACAAACACACTCTCAGTGACAGTCTCACAGATGAATGTATTCTGTTGGCACAGCAGAAATATTCTCCTTCTTAGGGCTTGTTCTGAACTTCCTTCTAGGACTTCCTGAGCTTCCAGTTGTTGCTAATTGCTAGTAAAATAAATATGTAAATAATTCATTACTATTAATTTAATGATTAATAAAAATATTAACATGTTTTATTCCTTTCCTAAAAACACTTTTCACACGTGCCCGGAATGCCTGTGTATTCTTAAGGTGGTAGGGAGAATTCTTCATTTCTGAATAGTACTCTGGGTATTTGAGTTAGCCATATCCTCCTAAGTGCAAGCACTTTTTATGATCTTTTCTTTGTTCAGCATAAAGACCACTGCAAGTAGTTAGTGAATAATAAATAACTGTCACACACTCCAGAGAGGGAGTTTGTGTCAGCCTTGGGATGAAGTTCCCAGGTGAGAATTCATCGACATAATGATATAGGACGCTGCTGATGGCAGCTGAAATACCTCCCACCCCACGTTTCTGGGCCAGGCTGTTCCTGACCTTTATGTGGGTCCGCAGAAGTCAGAGAAGGGCTTCCTCGTCACCCCCCTGCCCAACCCGCAGGAGAGCCCAGCGCAGCTGAAGTGCCTGGCCTATTGCTGCTAATGAGAGTTTTGTCATGGAGTTCAGAGGAGCTTGAATTTCGCCTATGTGACGTCTATTCCTTTCTTGTAATATTACTGCGAAAGCACCTTCTCAATCCACTCCAGAGACAGACAGGGTGCTGTCTCTGACCACACTATCTATTTCACATTGCTGTTCTCCTGCATATCTTCTGTTTTTCCACCCATGACTTCCAGCAAGAAGGCGATACATAAAAGAGATCTCTGGGTGCACAAGGAGAACTGTGCAATGTGCTTCATATACATGCTAAGTTTGATGCTTCTGAAACGCTGAAATGATGCTTCTGAAACCTGCGTATGCCGTATCATCACATCTGGTGAACCTGACAGGCTACAAAAGCTTCTGCATGTGCAGCAGCCAACGGTGTGACGGATGCCTCCCACCCCTCTGGGAGCCGCGGGCCCATGTGCTGATACCGGCCCGTGAGGAAGTGTGCTGCTCCCCACAAAACAGCGTGTGCAGATAGATGTCTCTTACCCAGCTCGCGATGAATCCACGAATATCTCAAGGTAGATGATTGTGCTCCAAAGGCACCTCTTCAGAAGGATTACCTAAACTCCATGGAGATATTTTGGGATGTGAGAACCCAATTGGCAAGTTTTTTTTTCTTTTTCTTTTTTTCCCTCACACTGTGATTCATGAATAAGATTTAAATCCTGTGAACAGTAAGAACAACCACCAAAGTCAGGAGACTAGAAAGAAAAAAGGTTGAATTTAATTTATCAGAGCTCAGAAAATGCAGAAATATTTAAAGAAAGTTTTTTCATCAGACATGCAAGGAAATCAGGCTCAGGTAGGAAATCAGGCTCAGATCCTCACTGTTAAATAATCTAACATGAACCTGAGCGTATACAAGCCAAATAATAATAGTAACCAGAACTTGTTTTAAAATGTTGTGAAAGCCAATGTTTACGGATGTAAAACTAATTGCATATAACAGATGATGCGCAAAAACCAACTAAATTCATGCATTGCATGTTTTCATCAAAGCACACTATAATGCCTCATGTCCTGAAAATCAGTGCCTAGTTAAAGCTTTTAGGTTTGCATATGCTCTTTGGCTTTCCCTTTCCATCCCGTAAATCCCTTGCTGCACCGTCCACCGTGCTCGAGAGCAAGGCTGTGATTTCCCACCCTGTGCTCTGCTTTTTGGCTACACCACACTTGTCTTGTCCCACTAGGGAAACGTCGATCAGGGCAAGGTTTTCGCACGGGGGAGGCGTGAAGGAGCAGGAGGAACACCCGAAATCCCCATTTCCAAAAGCGGCTCTCTCCTAGTTCTGCAGTGTTCATACACGAGCAACCTGGTGGCCCATGGACACAAGCTGAGATTTTATTTGCGATCTGCGCTCATCTCCAAATGAAAGGAAGGAAATATCCTGCCCTTTCAGCACGGGTTTGACATTGCTGCTATTCTCTGTCCTCCCTGGAGAGCTAATTTTCTTGGAAAAAACACAAAGTGACCCACATGCTGCCGTGCCAGTGTTGCAGGGGGAACGCAAACCCTCCTCGCAGCTATCACTGCTTTATCACCTGCGTGTGCGGGGAAGGAGGCTCTTCCCTCCACTGAGAAATCAGCTTAGGAAAGCAAAGTTTGAGCAGCGAATTCCTGTTATTTCAAAACACCCCATGTGACAGGATATTTCCTTATCATTTGGAGCCCAGAGCCTTCCCCGATCCATCAGCCCTCCACGAGCCGGCAGAGCCGCCCGCCGGAGCCCTCTCCTCAGCCCGGAGCCTCGGCCATGGCTCCCTGCCTGCTCCTGGCTCTCCTCGCACTTGCTCCCTGCGCCTCGCCGCTGCTGGGTAAGTGCTGTAAGCGGGGAGCGACCGGCCGGCAGCCGGAGCCGGAGCCGGAGCCGGAGCCGGAGCCGGAGCCGGAGCCGGAGCCGGAGCCGGAGCCGGAGCCGGAGCCGGAGCGAGGGGTCGCGGC
>JAWLRI010000471.1:355175-369220 GCA_034781795.1 Crypturellus tataupa | reverse complement strand
GGGGCGCCCCGGCGAGGCGCCCGCGCAGGTGCCGGTCCGCAGCCACCGCGGGGAGCGCTTGGCGGCCATTTTAACCCCTTCGGCTCCGCCTGACTCCTCAGGCCGCTGCTCGGGGCTCGACTTCTCCCTCCGCAGCTCTCGCCGGCCGGCGAGGCGCCCGTGTGGGCGCCCAGGCTGCCGGCTGCTCCCCGCCTCCAGGTGGGGCCGCCTCCCGCCGCGCCTCAGGTTGCCGGGTCGCCATAGCTGGTGGTGGTGGTGGTGGGAATTTCATGTGTCGCTTCTTGATTTACACCTGCGTAACCGTGAAAGCCCCCGAGGAAATGATTTATGAGACTTTACTTGGGACACTTCTGGGAAAGGGGATAGCAGTTCTCTGGAATGGGTTGTAACAGCGAGGTGAGTCGACTCCTGCTTTTGGTTGGTTCCTACATGCTTTGAAGAACCTCCTCCCAGAAGTTCTTGAAAGCTTCGTTAAAGAGTTATTCCTCTAGAAATTGCCATAATGCAGAGTACCCAGACTGCAGGACTCAGGACCATGCTACCAAGGTGCTTTGTGGCACCAGCTGCAGCTTGGTGAGGGGGAGAGGAAATCTCGGAGCTGCAGCGTCCTGCGGCCTCCGTTCTGCCCTGCTCTCCGTGCTGCTTTTGGTGGCCACGTGCCGCTGGCGGAGCGTGCTGGGGCCTCCCTCGGATGCTGCGTGCTGGGGCCTCGGGTGCTGCGTCCTGCGCCGCTCCCCTGCGGTGCCGCTGGCCTGTCCGAGGCCTCTGCCCGGAGGGGCATTTCTGTGAGCAGCTGCGTGGTGTTTGTGCACCGCGAGCACCTTGCAAAGAGGCGCACTGAAGAGGCGCACTGAAAAGATGCGTGTTTTAGTTGGTATTTTCTGTTTGTTTCTTTGTTTTCCCGCATTGGTCATATCTCTCCATTCGGCTTTCCAGCCTTCCCTCAGCAGCCACTGCTCTGCACCATTTCATGTTTAGACATCACAATCCAGGCTTTTCTGTTTAGACAACTTTGGGGCACCTTTTTAACATATATTACATCCTGTTTTTTAGCACCTCTGGTTGCATAAGGCAGAGTGTTGCTTTTGGCCAAAAATACAATTTCAGCGGTTTGGATTATCAGGCAGTGTTTTCCACCATTGTGAAAATGCCTGACGTTTCTCTTCTTTTCTCTTTGAATAAGGTCTCAGGAAAAGGATAGTTGCAAGCTTTGCATATATCAGTTTACAGAACTATTGTACTAAATGTTGGTACAAAAGCATCATTAAAAAAAAGTTATCACCAACAGTGATAATTATACATTTCCTTGTATTGTCTGTGAGTAAAACTGATTGGCAGAAGGCAACAATTTCTATCTCCAGTGCTCATCAGTTTTACGCTACATCCTAGTAAACTGGAAGCTGAAGGACAGAAGAAGGAAACTGAACCATGGATGAGATAAGTCTAGGTCAGCTCTTTCACTGCGGCAGAGGTTATTTGTTACCAGGTTATCCTTCTGTAGAAAAGTGGGATCATTTCCACTTCCACTCAGCAAAGAAGGAAAAATATTATGTGGTTAGGCTGGTTTTCCCTTAAATATTTCTATAGTTAAGAATTTAATTTGGTAATTTTGCAATAGAATTATGTTTTAATTAGTTTGAATGTGGAAAGTTGTATAAATTACCATTTTTCTTTCCTAGCTTCTAATCTAGTCAAAGTACCTGTACAGGAGGTTAAGCTATGGGATGTGGCATCAGAGTTAACTAAGCCAGTATTCTGAAATGTATCCCAAGGAGACTAAAAGGAGAAAGAGAAGTTCTCAGTCTTTGGGCAAGACCAGCTCAGAAAAGTTGCACTGTCAGACCTAGATAAATGATTCTAAAAAGGTTTCTAGGGGTTGGAATTTTGACATAAAGCTTAAAATGTGAAAATGTGTGAAAATGTGAAGCACCACTTATGAACGGGGAGAAATAATTTCAGGAGTTAGGGACAGCATCATAGATTTTCATTAGTCATAAGACCAGTATCTGGTGGTGATAATACAAATCCCACTGTTGTCAGTATTTCATTCAGAATGGAAAAATAAAAGGAAGGAGAAAGAAATCACAGATTACTGCAGTTGAGTGAGAAATGAATATGCTGTGCTAGACTTGCAAGTAGCTTGTGGATAAAGTGTCAAAAAAAAAGTCTTTACATTAGTTAAAATTTTAAGAGTCTTAGCAGAGCTCATGTGAGCAGAACTCCTGACGAAAGGGCAGCTGAGCCTGAGGTACTGACAGTCCTAGTTGTCTCCCAGCGCCTGGCAGCTGAAGCCTGTTATGCCCAGTGTGCTCCTAGGTGAGGTTTGCGTTGGGATCTGCATGTGCTCCCTCGTTTCAGTGATTCTTGTGAGTGCAGCTTTTCATAATACCACGAGTGTATTTTTTTTCCTTTAGTTTAAGCCATGATTTAAAACTTTAGGAAACAACAGATCTGCATCTTTACTGACTTTCACTATTAAACATAGATTCTTTCAGTGATGAAAATAGTTAGAATGTCCTCAAATCTGAGCTAGTTGCACTCTGCATACAGACCTTAATGGGGGCTGCCCCTAAGATGATTGCACCCTCATTTGCTAAGCAGCTGATAAGATTTTTAACCCTAGGAGTAATGTCTAGTGTTTGATTCGTATTCGATTTAGATAGTACATAAGATTACTTCAAACCCATCGATTCTTATTTTTTTTTTTTTTAATATTACAGATACCAGCATCTTTTTAATATATAATGAAGATCACAAACGCTGTGTGCTGGCTCAGAGCTCTAGTTCGGTCACTACAGCTCCTTGTGTCCAAGACAGCGAGTCACAAAAATTCAGGTGGGTCTCAGATCACCAGCTGATGAGCGTAGCGCTGAAACTGTGCTTGGGCGTGCCGTCGAAGAAGGACTGGGTTCCCATCACTCTGTATCCCTGTGACAAGGCTAGTGAACTTCAGCGATGGGAATGCAGAAACGAGACCCTTTTTGCAATCCAAGGGGAAGATTTGTTTTTCAACTATGGAAACAGACAGGAAAGGAATATTATGCTGTACAAGGGATCTGGTTTGTGGAGTAGGTGGAAAGTCTACGGCACCACAGACGATCTGTGTTCTCGAGGCTATGAAGGTAAAGTTCTGCAAATTAATTTCTGTATTTCAAGCTCATTTCTATGTTTATCTAATTAAAGTATTTTGGAGCGTGGAAGAATTTCTTTGGTCCTGTTAGTGATCAGTGAGTAAGACTTTGGTGAGATTGGCAATACTTGAGTGTGTAATTTGGGGAGGGGGAGGGCACTGGATCATTTTATCTGTCTCTCTCTTCACCCCTGTTTCCCATCCCCCCGCCCTTTTTTTTTCCTTTTTTTGGTTATCAAAGTCAGATTCCAAAAAGTACTTAGCCACACGAGGTAGTGATTCACCTGGAGGAGAAAACACACCTGTGGTGACATGGAACATGTGTACAACTATATGCAATGCGTGATGAAAACTTTTATTATTTACAGCTGTTCAGAAAGACATGGTGCGAACATGCAGTCTGATCATGTTTCTTTTTTTCTTTGAGGAGCAAATATTAATATGTATGGATTTAATTAACTCTTGATCCCTTCAGTTCCAATCTATAGCACTGAAAATGCCATGCTAGGTGTTTGAAGTGAGTCTCTGCATTGGCACTGATGGGTTAAACAAAGAAATAGGATGTTTTAAATGGTTGAGTTTTAAATTGTTATCTGTGATGCACACAAACATATATGCATGTGAGTAGGTATGTGTGTGCATATATATATTTATGTTTACAGTAAGTATCTGTGAATATGTTTGGCTTCCCATTTAGCATCTCCAGGAATAGGCACAGATGCATTTTCTAGGTCTTTAGCAAGCCACGTACATACATTACATGTGTACACATAGCACAGCTACTCCAATTAAACACTCTGTCCAGTTTCTGGTGAAGCAAAAATTGCATTTAGATGCAAATGGAAATTTTATTTGGGTGTAGTATAATGGTATCTTTGAGGTAAACATCTATGAAGTTTATAACTGCATGCTGTTTCCCATCAAAAATTGCATGCAGTTGAGTGTGGTATTAACATGGAATCAGCAGTTGTTTGGGATTAGAAACCTGCTTGCTTTTGTGGACTTTATATTCTTGCCAAATTTTAGCACAGCAATATCTTTGTTTTGACGTGGTCAATTCTGATTAACATCTTGCTTGCAAGTGACACAAAACTTGTTTCATTGTGGAAATGGGCATCAGGTTAGAGCTAGAGAGTAAAGTTACCCATGTCTCCCATTGCTAGTGCAGTTTGTAGACTAAGCTAGCAAGCTATGTGTACTGTAATATGGTCGTAAAGCTGAACTGGCATGAATCACCTGCTCATTACTGCTTACATATTTTTAAAAATATTGTGTCTCCTTAGATACCTACACAGTAAGAGGAAATGCCAATGGAGCACCTTGTGTTTTTCCTTTTAAGTTTGGTGGTAAATGGTATGCCGACTGCACAGATGTTGGCAGATCAGATGGCTGGTTCTGGTGTGGGACTACTTCAGACTTTGATGTTGACAGGATATATGGATTTTGCCCCATGAAATGTAAGTTCTCTGCAAATCTGCTGTGGTCTGTTATTCAAACCTGCAAATATCACTGTCCTTGTCATATGCTTTACTGTACAAAGTACAATTTGAAGTGTGTTTTCCTGTCTCCACAGAGCTTGTATTTTTTTTAGGAACTACTTAGTTATGTGAATATAGGGTTCAGCATAAAAAATGTCATTATGCCAGCTTACATCAACTGCCATTATGCCATTTACTTAAGCATAAAGTTAATTAGAAGTGAAGATACTACATTTTTTGTATGTAAAAGGCTGTGTAGAAGTTTATGCAGCACAGTTGGAAGCTAGAATGTAACTTAATTGTAAAGGAAGACTGATTCGTAGGAATGAATTGCCCTTGGCAATTCAGAGCAGCTCAAATTAGAATGTTTTGCTAATTTCCAGTATTTTCCAAATATGGCAATGCTGCAATGCTTGGGGTTCCATAGTTGTGTAATTAAAAACACAAGAAGCATTCATATTTTACCTTCCCTTTTTTGAGTCTAATTAAGAGTTTTAGCTGTAGTATTATTTTAATACAGTTTTACAGAAGTGATATTATTACTTTGAGTAAATTTGTGTAATATGTATGAATTTGAATTATTTTATTTTCTAAAGTTTCTTTGAACTTGGGTAAAGCACCTACAAAGCACTTTGTCTTTAAGCTGCTGCTTTTCCTGTCAATGCTGAGATAGGTGGCACTTCTCCCTCCCCTCTTTGTTATTGTAGCTTTCCTGTAAAGCACCAGCTGACCACAGTCAGAGCTGAAGAGAAAAATGTTTCTTGTTTGATGTGAAGAAAATGGATCTGAACTGCTCTAATGATGAAATGTTGGCACCCTTGTGTGATTTACAAGAATGATGCTTTCCTTATTTCGGAGAAAAAAATGATATGCTCTGTTTTTCTATGACAATACTATTTTCAAGATATTAAACAGCTTTGAGAATATCAATCCCATAAATAGAGCACGTGCAAGACCAACATAAATATGCTACCTGTATAGCATGCTTTCAGTAAAGCAAATAGGAGGCATCATTAAAATTGTGTTTAGTTCTTTGGCATAATTCAAGGAAATCCATTCGGATGACTGTGATTGTTTTTGGAAAAAGCTGCTTTATGCTGATTGCCTGCATGTTTCCTTCCTGATTCTGCAGCACTGACTATAAAATATTCAAGTTTGTGTCATATATTTTGGTTAGAGACAGGCGTGGCTAACAGAAGTTTTAATTAGTCCTGACTATGACAGAGAAGTTCATTGCATCTAAGAGTGACAATTAAATGAATTTCAGCAGCAGTTTTCAAACATCCAGCTCTTTAGTCTGTGCATATTCAAGTTTATTTAATAAAATGTGAGCACTTTTTTTTTTTTTTTTTTTATTGTTAGGGAAAGCAAAGGTGCCAAAGGTACCCTAAAGGAAAATACAGAGAATTTTTATTACTAAAAGCAGTTTTTAATAGCCTGTGAAATACTGATGATTTACAGGTTATACAGTGTCTTCTTGCACTGTATGTACACTGCGATATAAAGTTGGTTTTGAGGAGGAAAACAGGTTGCTCAATACAAAATCATCAGAAGAACTAGTCATGAGGAGCATCTTTAGCTATATTCAAGTTGACAAAAATCCATTAAGACACTTTTTTGATCAATTGGACAACCTAGAATTTCTCTGAAACATTTAGAAAGTCTTACAAAAATTGCACAAAACTTGCAGCTGACTAGGAAGGAAGGGAAATTGGGTGGGCATGAGGAAGAATTTGAGTAGTGACTGGGAACGTCTACCTCCACGTATTCATGCACAAAACATTCATTTTTTATAGCAGCTCTTTTCCCCATGTCCAAATTTCAGGACATTCTGAAGGGTTTTTTCATTGTAGTTTTTCTTCTCAGTCAAAATGCCTAGTGTGTAATTGGTCAGCCAAGTTTTATGGGATGGTTTTTGTTCTTCCTTCTGAATAAACTGTAACTCATAATCCGACTTTCAGCTTCCCGATTTTATCTAGCGAAAAGAAAGGGAGGAGCACTATAGGAAAATAAATTTAGATAAGGCTAAGCATGTAAAGAAAATTTAATATACTTTAGACCTTTTTGCTATTGGCAGTACATCTTTATCTACTATATTAAAACTCATATCAATTATAGGGTCTTTATTAGGGGATTAGGTGCATTTTCACATTCAGGAGGAATGCTGTATTGTGACATGAAAATTCTGTTGCCATTGTTTTGAATATAAGTGCCTGGCATTGGGCAGGACTTTCCTAAGCCCTTCCTATAAATGTGATCTTGTCCATCATAGGCTGTGCCTGAAATTCCATGGGTTGGGTTTTTGTTTGTTTATACTTTATTTTAAAGAATAAGAATTTTTGAAGACAAGAATTAAATCTTGTGACTTACTATGTTTTATTTCTGGGACTTTGATAATAATTCTTACTGGAAATAGCTAGTTTTTACTAACCTCAGTGTATACAGAAATTGCATGCTGAATTTGTCTGTCTCTTTCCAGTTATACACTAAGGACAAGTTTGGTTTAATATTAATTTAGTTCAGATGTTAAAATACAGTTCTGGAAAAGTGATTCCTCTTCCGATTTCTCTGGGAATACAAATGATGGTACCATTAAATGGTAGCATCTAGCCATTCAGAAATGCTGCTCTGTAAAGGCAGTTGACCTCACAGAACTCAAGTGTTTTGGAAGTACATTTTTGAAGGCTAAGAAATGAACTTTGATTTTTATGAAAGATCACAGATCTACAGATGAAAATCACTCATAAGTTAAGAGACTTGGAAGATGGAAGTGAAAGGTTGGATGAATATCAGACATATTTTCCTCTGTAATAATAGATACCACTAATGCAGAACAATAAGAAATTTTAAAAGCTTTTTATCAGGTCAGAGCAAATTTATTTAGTAAATCTGAGATTTTAGTATTTTTGCAATCTCAACTTCACCTCATGCTTATTGTGCTTGTGTGCAAGAGTTTGTGGTCTTGTAGAACACAATGTACCAAAGAAATTTTAGTAGTAGGTAGTCATAAATATTTTGGGCAGAAATTTGTTTACAGATAATATGAAAGTTCCCATTTTGAGTTAAATGTCAATATAACCGTAGGCTATGTTTGATTTTTGTTGTGTAAGGCTAATTTGAAAAGAAGCACTTCGTATTATCGGTAGGCTATCAGATTTAATACAGGAAAAAGTGGAACTGGTTACTGACCTGCTGACATTTAACATGTACCATCTTTTGTCTGAAGTTTTGTTTATTGTACTGTTTTCCTCTTATTTGCACACTAACGTTTTCTGAGCTCCCTGAAGTCGGAAAAGGAAAAGACCTATTTCTCTCAAATTTTTCATAGCTTGCAACTTGAGAAGATCTACTGCAGGAATTTCAGTTTTTTTCTTGTTGTCAGCCACGTACTGTGACTTCCAGTATATTCTGCTTTTGCCACCCAGTTTTAATCTCTTTCTTGTGCCTCTTGTATGGTCCATGCTTGGCAGAGCGCTGTCTGTGTTGTTTGCTGTGGAGACACGACTGATGGGAGCCAGGAGAGGCCACAATGGTGTCTCTTGTAGCAGACCAAGCAATGTGACATCTACTAGGGCCACTCCTAATGCTGGGCCCTGCTGGAAGACAGTTCCATGGTTTGGTATTGGCCATATCCTTCCATTCCTGGTTGAGGCATTTGGTAGAAGGTGCCGTGCTGTGTCAGACAGTGCCTAAGACAGCACGGGAACAGTAGGAGTGTGCAAGAAGGATGCTTAAAATCTAAGTTTTGCATTTCGTGCCCTCTTTGGGATTTGGCAGATTGAAATGCAAAGTAGCTGTTAAAATACCTCTACTGCAGTGAGAATGTCAATAGTCATTCTGCATAATACCAAAATTTGGAAAATAAAGGTGGGCTTCTTAGTTTAGAACAATAGTCAGCCTGAGGCACACCTTAGGTCCTATGTGTTTTTAAGCTTATTATTTCTTCTGTAGTGACAAATTACCTCTTACTATTAGTGTGACTCATCTTCTATCCTGAACACCAGCTTTTTTCTACCGGAGAAAATGGTGAGACTTTGTCATTATCTGTGTTTTGCCCAGTCCTACTGCCACTGTTTAGTTCTGACAAAGATTTACTAACACATTAGAGAGCTCAGGACTCCTTCCAAGTCTGTTCTCTATTCCAGTGTTTAGGTTTGTATATTTCTGCTGTGTGATTTATTCTACATATTGTCTATATATTATTCCGCATATTATCTACATATTATTCTGCATCAATCTTAGTAGTTGGTTACAGTGTTTCCTTTTTCTCCCTACAGTTAATAGTATTGATTCATTGTGGAAAACTGATCCTTTAACAAATGTCCAGTACCAGTTAAACTTCGACACTGCTCTGAAATGGCACCAGGCAAGAAAAAGCTGTCAACAGCAGAAGGCAGAGCTGTTAAGCATCACTGAGTTGCATGAGCAAACATACCTGGCAGGTAGAGTAATACTGTACATCAGCTGCTTTAGAAAGCGTTTTATTACAACAATGACACTCATATCCCACATGAAATTAGGTTCTCTGTTCAGTTCTGTTAATTAGTAGAATTAAAATGCTATCTTGAACAGCTCACCTGGAAACACTCAAGAAAGATAATGATTATTTTATCCTGAATTAATATTCTTAGAAAGTTACAATAGCTTAAAAAATACAGCAATTAAATGATGCAAACAATAGAGAAAGAAGGTTGGAATGCTGGGAAGGGTCCAGTAGTTTTCAAATCAAAGATTCAGGTATCAAGATTACATTTCTTTATATTTGTGTATTCTAGTCATTTTCACATAGTTTTTAAAGCTGCCTTTGTCATCAGTGTATGCTAAAATACCAAAAGGAAAAACAAACACTAATAAACCAGAAGAATTTAAAACAGCTTGCTTTATTCTCAGTCTACTGTTCATTTTTTTTATTGTTGAATTCAATTTCAAATTTCTCTTCAGAGAAAATTCAGTCCTGAATTCTGGCGTGGATGTATTTACATTCGGTATTGAAACAATGTCCTTTAGCCTGTGTACACACATTAAGTAGTCCACAAACATTAAGTAGTCCATAAGAGTCCTAACATCTCTGTTAGGAGGTAGATTAGAAAATATTTTGAATATGTTACATCAGTTGGAAAATATTTTTTTTCTATGCTGTAAGGTATATGCTGTAATTTATAAATTCAGGGGATGACTGATCTTTTGGTTAATGTTCTTCTAATGCTATGTGCTATCTATTCTGTCTAAAATTTTGTTTTCAGTTTAAGAATTTGATCAAAACATGGGCTGTTCTTTTACTGAGTGTGATGAAATTATTGTTAAAAAGAAAGCACAGTGGAGCAGTCTGGCACTGAAATCCAGCAATGAGTCATTAGTAGGTGTGTTTTAGTTGCATCTAGTATTTACTGCTGCCAAATAGATGTGAAAATCTGCTTTTTCTGCCTCAGAAATCTTGGCAGAACCAAGACCTCCTGTAAACACTCAGTTCTTAACCACAACGCAGGTTTCTGTGGAAGAAGACTGGAACACATCAATGTATTGGTGCCAAGTCAGGCGCTGGTGTGGCATTCCAGCCCTTTCCAGTGCTAAACTACCTTGCTACAAAATTATATATACAAAACAGTATATTTGTGTATCAAGATGTCATCAGTAAGACCAGAAATAAGTATATATCACACAGTGCAGAAATATATTAATTTAAAAAAGTAGGAATCATTCAGCTAGTCTTCTAAGCCTGACAGGTAAGGTAGAGACAGACAATTGATTAATAGCTCCTATAAATACTACTGGAGAATTCAGCAGGACCATGTATGAGCATGATACTGTTTCTAAATGATTTTTAGAATTGGAACAATAAATTAGAACTAGATTTGGGATGCTGACTTCTAATGTTTCCTACTGTTGGCTAAAGAAGTGAAATCAGATGAGTGTGAAGAAAGGATAAGACTCATTGTAAAAAAACAAGTATTTGGAATGATCTTACTTTAATATAATTTTAATAAAATGTAAACTTTTTTGTTGCAGTAATATAATTTTAATAAAATGTAAACTTTTTTGTTGCAGTAATTTTTAAATTTTAAACTCTCCACTTGTATGTTTTATTGGAAAATAAAATATGTAGCCAATAGGAAATTATTCATGTTTGCCTTGGGGAAAATTTTATTTTTATGATCATTGTGCAACTTTATCAATTTTATTGATAAAGAATTCCAGAATTTGTAATTCTGGAAGATACAAGATTTATTTTATATTTATGATAATCAGTTTACAAAGAACATGCATAAATGTTATATTGTTTTTGATTCTAGCAAAATCCTCACATCTGGAATTCTGAAAACTAAAACTTAAAGGAAACCATGTAAGATCACAAGTACAGGTTTAGCATTCCCACTCAACTCAATAGTTAAAAGTTGTTAGAACTTGTGCTTAGTCAAAGGAGAAGCAAATAGCTACTGGACTTTAGCTCTCAAGTTTTGAGAAAGAATTTGCCCTCACTATGCAGTATTTCTCTTTGTCTTTGTCATCTAGGCTTGACTGGCAGAATGACTTCTGCTCTGTGGTTTGGTCTTAACAGCTTGAATTTCAACAGTGGATGGCAATGGGTTGGTGGTGCTCCTTTTAGATACTTAAATTGGGTGCCAGGTAAGGATTGTTTTTAAAAGGCGAAAATCAGGTCTTAATGGAATGGATTTCTTTTCTAGTACTCTGTTCTCTTACATTTATTGAACTTATTTTGATGTTGAAAGATTCTTGCTGTGTGTATGAACACTCTTCATATGTACAGAATAAGTCTAATGCTATAATTCTATTCAGCTGTGAGATTACCCTGTTCCATATTTTTTTTTGTTTATTTTAAAGCTTCTTTCCTTTCTAGTTTGTTTTGGTTAATTGCTTAAAAATTGGCTAGCCTACTCTGAAGCAGAAAAAAAAACTTCTCCACACCTGTAGCTCTAGTGCTGAACCCTGATGCCTGTATTGAAAATCTGTAGTTTCCTATGCCCATCTATGTAGGTGGTGGTGAGACTGTTCTCTGGTTGACTCCTCGGAGTGCCTGTGTTCCCGTGGTTTGGAGCAAGACCCCAAGAGGAGCCTTTGCATTGCACTGTCTATTCAGGCAGCCTCTGGAGACTAGGCTGTTAACTTACATCTAGAACTCTGAAGTTAGGTGCTGTGAATGCTCTTCATCTTCACTAAGTGTATGACGTGTATTTAATATGCAGTCACCAGGGTATATAAGTGCACGCTGAACTGTACATGCTGCACAGTGACTTACATAGATAAACTCAAAGCTGCATTTCTGGTGGACAAACTTCTCACATAGTTTAAAGCTTAAAGTATAAATTGAACCATTTTATAAACAACTCTCCAAAGGAGAGAGCACACAAGGCAAGCAGATGGGCTCAACTGAAAGTTGCTGTGGTGCTATTCATAGATCAGTCTTACAAGTGCACTGGTGAGGATCTGCATGTCACAGAAAGAGGTGGAAAGCTCTGCTTATGTGAGACAGAGACAAAGCAATGAGGGGAGCTGTTCATAGCTATTTAAACTGCATTATGCAGCGCTCATTATGCTATAGAGTATTATGTGAGTTTTGAAGTAACTTAAGTTTCTCTTTAAGAACTTTCTTTAACTCCTTATGTTTGATTTAACTTTGTTTCTTAATTTCATTTTCAAAGGTACTACTCTTAAATCCATATGGTCTATCTTATGTGTGCTAAATCCTGCATGATTTTGCGCTGCTCAAGCTCTCTCTCCCTCATCTGCATTACTTTGGATCTTCAGGAGTTGGCTATGCTTTAGCTAGTGTATTTTTGAAGAATTGGTGGGAGCTTCACATTGTTCCATCCCTCTAGCTGTAAATATATATCAGGAGAGAGAATGTGTGTTCTGGGCGCTAAGTTATCAACATTTAGACCAAAACTGTTCTGATTAGGCATTCAAGAAAGCTTACTGCTAACAGCTGAACTTTTCATGATATTCCTGTTAGTACTAATAATAATCTTCAAGTGAAAATATCTGAGTATCTTGCTATTGTCATATTATTCAGGCAAGTGGATATGAAATGAAGGATTTCACATCAGTGAAATGCACATTAGTAAAACATTTATTATTTTTCTGTATGTACTGTTAAATTTGGCTACTAATGACCTATTCTTTCACATAAAGTTTGCACTCTAGAGGCTGAATATTCTTCCTTAAGAAAGGAGGAAAAATATCAAATTAACGTACTGTTATACCTGTCATGAGGACCTCACTCCTGTCAAGAGAGTGGATGCAACTTAAAACTTACATACTTTGCTTGCAACTATGAAGTGGATAAAAATCTCAACTTGTTGTTTCAACTTATGAAAAATTCCCTCCTAAGGAAATGAAGTTCTCTGTTCAGATTAAGGGACTGATTATTGTTGAAGATATTACTGTATTGCTGTGGATATTCCTGTAGCTAATAATTAAAGCACTGAACAACTTAGACTCTGAGAGTTCCTGGGAAGCTAACGGTGATGGATGTGCTTGTAATTAGTCACTGGTGTTTTTGTTGTTGTTATTTTTTAAGGAAATCCCTCTCCAGAGCCTGGAAAAATCTGTGGAGCATTAAATCCAGGCAAAGGTGCCAAGTGGGAAAATCGTGAATGTGATCAGAAACTTGGCTATATTTGTAAACGAGGAAATGCTACTTTAGAATCTTTCATTATTCCTGCAGGTAGGTTGGACCATTAAACCACAATAAATTATTAATGACCAGTGTTTTACATCTGCAGTTCTCATAAATATTTGTTTTACCAGATGGTAAAATTGAGAAAATATCACATCTCTGCAGACTTTGGATTCACTAAGATTCTGTGTAAAAGTGAACAGTGTGGACTTCCTTTTTATTCTGGCCTCCATATTTCCTTTTTAATATCTTTCTCCAGTAGTTTTGAGCTCTGTATTGCAGAAATTACTGATTTTTTTTTCCAAATAACAAGCAGAAATGTCGTCTTCTTTTCATAAAACAAAAAGAGGAATAATCTTTCAAGAGAGTTTAATAATAAATACAGTTTTTCAGAGCATATACACTTTTGGCACCTAGTTACAGTACATAGGCAAATAGGGAGATAATGTAGCTTTGTTAAGACCTGTTGCCTTAAAATATCTTAAAATTCCTTTGTTGCCTTAAAATATCTTTAAATTCCTTTGTTTTATTATCCTTCCCTTCTATTATTCCCTGTTTCTCAAACCTTTGTCTCTTTCCAGAACATACAGACATATCCTAAATCCAGGACATTATTGTCCATGAGTCTTAGCAGCAGAAAGCCTCAGTTGCCAAACCATTATTGAATTTTCAGTCTATTTATATGCATTGTATGCATTATAGGCAAACAAGATGTCAGACAAATCGTTTTCATAGAATCATAGAATCATAGAATGCCTAAGGTTGGAAGGGACCTCTAGAGGTCATCTAGTCCAACCCCCCT
>JAWLRI010000471.1:318060-355075 GCA_034781795.1 Crypturellus tataupa | reverse complement strand
CACCACCCTCTGAGCTCTGCCATGCAGCCAGTTGCCAATCCACCTCACCGTCCACTTATCCATCCCACATCTCCAGATCCATAAAACCAGCTTTGGTTTGTAAATGATGCTTTCTAATGCCTTTCCTGATTTTACCAGTGTGCAACCAATCCAGTCCACACAGCTTAGGACTTCTGCCTAATTTATTTTGCTTAAAAACTAAGAGAAAACCACACAAGAATGTGCTAGTATCTCAGAGATGGTTTGGGACATGAAAATTGCAGTCAAGTGGATTTGTTCCCTGTTTCAAGAAGGACTTCAGAATTCAGTAGTGGCTGCTGTCTTATTTAGATTTAAATTCATTTGGGGAAGGGAGAATTTTTTCCTTTACATTAGGCTTTTGGTCCCCAGCTCCTTAACACAATAATGAGAAGGAAGAAGTGAGACAAAGGTTTTCAATTGTACAGAAATTGCTGAGTAAACATGGTGACAGATTAAACAGAGATTGGCAGTGATTCATATAATAAATTATTTTCCAAAATGTCCCCTGGAAGGAAGTCATAAAAGAAATAAGCATGTAATCATACAAGGTGTTAAGTGCCCTCAACTTTTACTGATGTAAAGGAAAACTCATGGCAGATAATGTTTTCCTGATTAGGGCTCCTGAGTCAAGAAAAAAATTAAGCCCAAATTCATGCATGCACTTGTGCACTTATTATTATGCACATAGGCATTTTTAACCCTAGAAATTTCGATCGAGTCCAGCAAGGCGGTGTATAAAGGCTGTGGAACAGAAGAATGCTTTGCAGCAGATTATAGGAATGTTTGTGTCCAAAACAAAGTAGAAAAAGATCTTTACAGAATCTGTACTTTTGTTGCAAATGAAGATTTTCATGAATACAGCTGCTGTGTAGCAGCAAAAATTTATTTCCACCAGGGGGCCACACAGTTATGCACATGCAGCTCGTATAAGACTGTTAGGGCTTCACAGCAGTTGCCACCTACTACAGCCAACTGCATCAATAGTGGACTATTAATTTCCCTGGCAAAACTAGTTTATTTTTTAAAACTTCATTTTCTAAGAAAATGAGTATGTGTCATCTTGCTCTCCCACTGTCCACCAAGTGACTGCTGAAACATTTCATCCCAATCTGATAAGTTCTTAAAGTGTTACATTTCCAAAAGTTTCATAAAACCACGGCACCTGATTAGATAAATTCTACTAGTGTCACTGTTGCAGCTGCCTCAATCCATAGAGAGTGGATATGGTGGAGAGAAATTCTGAACCTCTAAATCTTGAGGCAAACTTTAGTTTCTTCCACCACACTGGCACCCCTATCATGAGACCTTCAGACTTCAGGAAACCAAACTTAAATAGCTTACAAAATTGCTTGCTGTCTTTTTGAGGAAAAGTTATTATCAAAAAAAAAGAAAAAAATATTAATTTCTGTATGTTGATGTGTTCTACAGAAACACAGAAAAATTTCCACATAAAATCCATCAGCTGGACATCTGAGATAATATTTTTTTACACACTAACTAATCCTTGATTGTATTGTATTTGTCCAAATTTGAATTGCTTCTTTGCATTAAGTTAGATGAAATTCAGGGTCCAGCACTTGTTTTTCATTAGGATAAAGAAGCAATTACATGGCATTGTATCATTGTGTGCATTTTATCTAAAAGGAGAAGGGGAAGTATAGAGCTTGTTATCTTCGAGTAGCAGGAATGAAGAACGGAAGGTTTCCCCTTTCTGGGTAATACCTCACTCTTCATACGTCATTCCATAAGACATACTAAAAACTAGGCTGTCAATTGCTTCTCTTATTTTGCTGCTTGCAACAAATTCCATGACATTGCAGAACTCAACCAGAGGAGCCTCCCCACCTGCCAGAACTGCTTTAGTCTTTATAGTAGTACATCTGCAGTCCGAGAAACAGACATGTAAAGATTCGCTGGGAAATGAAGGGGTTTGTGATAGTCCTTGTAGCCATGACTGAACTGCTGATGTTTGTTGTGTACAGGGATAGCAGTTGGCAGAGGGATGCACAGAGTGAATTGAAGGTGCCTAAAAGCTTATGCCTTTTTTTTCCCAAATTTGTCCTCTGACTCCAGTAGCAATACTTCAAATGCCATGTGCCCAGGCCTGTAGAGACATAGGATGAATTAGACAGCTGTCTGAAGCACAGGACTGTCTCTACTACAGCATTTGCCATTGCTTTCTCCCTTTTATCCCTCAGTTATCCCAGCAGCATGAAGTAAAACTTTTTATTTTCCAGGGCTCTCCCTCTATTTTCCTGTTCTTTTCCTTCTGTGGAAGGATTGAGGTGCTGTGACCCAACACTGAGCCCCCTTCTCCCTGGAGAGACAAAGTTCATTGCCTAACACTTTCTGAGAAGTGCTAGTGCTAACATTTTCTTGAGGCAGGTCTGCAAACGGGAGGTTACGTTTATAGCCGTGCCAGAAATCTGTGTTGTGATACTACGTACTGCTAATTGTTGGCATATTCCAGCTGAAACAGAATATGTGTTTGCAACCTGACCCTGACAGATCATGGCTTTGGATGCGTACTTAAATATTTCTGTGCAGTATACCCACTGTCATACACAAGCACATTTCTCCTGCCTCAACATGTGTTTGCCAGCAAAATTTCTGAAAACCTACAGTCTGTGTTCTGCTCTATATAATGCTATTTGCCAAACCCTTCTGCCCATTGTAAACTAAGTTCTGTGAGATTGTAATTTGTTTCTGGAGCATTGGTGTTGTGCTTGTTAGATTTTGGATGGCACCCCTCCCAAGACTGAATTGTTTGCTGAACATCAGTGTGGTTATTGGCAGTACTCTGGTGCTGTCTTGTTTGTTGAACTTTTATAAGCAGTTTTGAAGCATAAACCATTTACTTTAGCAGTATAATTTTCTCAGTGGTGCCTTTTAAAGGAGTTCCTAAAAGCAGTATTTTTATTTGGATTCTCTCATGCTACTGTAGAATCAGTTTTCTTTTCTGTGTTATTGTAGCAAATATTGTAGCAAATCCATAAAATGATTAAGATTTGTGGAGAAAAAAAAATATGCAGCCTGAAAAAATGAAAAGAAATGCAGATATGAATGCAGAAAACTGACAGAGCGCAGCTCTGTAGATTTTATATTTTAAAGAGGATCATAGCATGCCTATTCCTAGTATCAAAAGTGTATTTTGATGGTCAATTTTAATTCTGTCTTTCCCCATGTTGTGAGCACTGCTTTTATAACTCTATCAAAAGTTTTAATTTTAATCATGCTTGCATTTTATCTTGTTTGTACATATTTTTCAGCTGTGCTACTCTTCATGAAGAATATGTGTAATTAATTTGTTTGTTAAATCTTTGCTTATGTAATTTTTAATATTTAGATAAGAACATTATTATAAAACTGCTCATGGACATCTCTTTTCAGAGTCTAACATGCCGATCAGATGTCCTGATCAATGGATGTCATATGCTGGTCACTGTTACATAATTCACAGGGTTCCCAAAATTTGGAAAGATGCCTTAACTTCTTGCAGAAAAGAGGATGGGGATCTGGCGAGCATCCATAATGTTGAGGAGTACAGTTTTGTTATTTCTCAGCTTGGATACCGTAAGTATTATTCATAATGACAGATCAATATTTATACTAAGAAAATTAACAGTCTTGAATATCTCTCTTTTTTTTTTTTTTTGGCTAAGAATAGGAGGAGTCTTTCAGAAAAGTTGGCTTGATCAAGGTTTGCAAAGTTAAATTTTAAGCTTCAGAAATGTTTGGAAGAGAAGAGTCAAACTAAGTGAGAGAATAGCTATGATCAATGCTGTGAATTGCATCAAACCCAAACATCTGTTTCTTAGGATCTACTTCTTCCTCCCCTCACTCAAATACTCTGCTTATTTACTCAGAGATAACAATGTTCATTGGTCAAAGACAGTGTGGGAACATCTGAGTTCTATTACCAGCACTGCCATGTGCTAATTTTTAAGTCAGGTCCTCTTACCTGTGTTTCTTCTGAAAAAGAGAGGTGTCTGTCCCAATATGTGGATTCAGATATGCTCAACCTAAATACATTTCTTAGCTTCTGAGCACACATTTGAGTTATTGCAAAGCAAGTTAGGCTCCAGATGCAGAATGGTCCTCAGGGGAGATGCGGTCATGCTGATTTTGAGGCAGTTTTGTGGATCCTGCTTTGTGTGGACCTGATTTTGAATATAATGTCAGTCACTGACAGGAGAAGCCCATATTTGCTGGATAGTGCTCTCAGTCCCAGGTAGGGGGGAGAGAGCTTATTATTCAGGTGCACAAAGCTACTTGGCTTGCAATGTAACAGCATTCTTAGAGTGGCAATTATAAAATATTTGATATTTTTGCATCCTAACCAACTTTGTGGTAACTTGTCCTTGTCTCCATATCCCTGAAAGAATGATTTGTTGGCATTTAGGGCACAGAACTGTAATTCTTTTCTCCTTTCAAGGGAGATGATCTGCCAGAAAACGATACTGCTCTAGATACTGCACATATTTTAAATAAATTAGACTTGGATTTGTTTCTGAAGGAAAATAGGTGGATTCACCTTCCTCCTTGGAAATATATTATTTCAGAGCTTAGCACTTTCTTGACTTCCTTTGACTGACTGAGCTGCACTGTTTTTGTAAAAGTGAGTGTTCCTGAAAGGCAAACAGTCCTGAAGGAAGCTGCACATCCTACCTATGGTGCACTATCTGCAATAGACTATTTTGGAGGTTTTCTTTTCAGAGGAAGAAAATTGAAATGCCCAAAGAAGCCTTTTAAGGCAGTCCTCTGAAGGTACCAGGGTACCATTACTCCCAGGGTACACTGGGATGTACACTGCATGTATTGCAGTGCCTAGAAAATCTCTTCTGCCCCAGAAACCTGTTGTTTCACTCAGTGCTGTGCAAACAGAACCTAAGTCAATCTTGGCTCCAAACAATTCACCGTCTCGTGATAAAACAAACAAAAAGGAAGTACAATGAGATGAATATTGACATAATAACCAAACTTGGTCAGTTTTTGTTGGCATCACCCACGAAGGAGAACTTTAGAGAGGAACATAGAGAAGAATAAAGAAGTGCTTTGTGGAAATTTCTGTGTTTACACAGAAATGTGGCATGTGATATGGCACAAACATGGCCAAGTGCATGTCTGTGAGAGTAGGAAACACCTTATTTATAAGGTGGCTATGAAAAAAAATCTTACTATTTAATCACCTAGCTTGAGAGAGGGTTGCAAAACTCTGTGACATCATTGCTTCTTTGTAGGAGATAATGCTGTGTAGAAAGTGACTCCACTAATTCTTGACCATTTCTGAATTACATATTTTTTTGAGATGATAAAGATGTGTTTGTTTTTTTGTTAGCATGGTACATAGGAGCTTTTGCAGTGGTAAAGCCCCTGCTATTCTAGGTGCCAGATAAACACAAAACAGAAAGATCTCACCAAATAACTAAAGTAAAAGGAAATTAGCGATGTTTGAGTTTTGGTAGCAAAAGAGAATTTCAAGTTGTGCCCTGAGGTGTTGTGTTAGGGAGCTTATGAAGATGCAGGGCAGCTTGGAAGAGGAGGTAAAAATCTGTGTTTGAAAATGTAGCCTCGTGTCCAGCAAGTCCAAGCCAGGAGTACTGGATAAGAGACAGTGAGGACAGTGCAGATGAGCTGTGAAGGTTAGTCAGACTTTTTTAAGGAGGTTAAATGTTTGTGTCTAGCCACTAGTGTGGGTGACATTTCTTAATGACTAATGTGGGTATATGAGAAACAGACAGCCCTTCAGGCTGTGTGAGCTCAGGAGGTGTGGGGTAGATGAGCAGGCAATGACATGAATTAAAACTGTCTGAAAGGCAGAACCTGCAGGGTTGTGCTCAGTGGTGGAGTCTAGTTGGAGGCCTGTAAATAGTGTGTCTCCCAGAAGTCAGTACTGGCTCCAGTCTTGTTCAATCTCTTCAATCTCTTCATCGGTGACCTGGATGGAGGGACTGGGTGCACCTCAGCAAGTTTGTGGGAGATACAAAACTGGGAGGCATAGCTGATTCACTGGAGGACTGTGCTGTCATTCAGAGGGACCTGGGCAGACTGGAGAGATGGACAGAGAGGAACCTCATGAACTTCAGCAAAGGGAAGCACAGGGTCTTGCACCTAGAGAGGAATATCCCCATGTACCAGTACAGACTGAGGGCTGACCTGGTGGATAGCGGCTCTGCAGAGAAGGACCTGGGAGTCCTGGTTGAGAAGTTAACCATGAGGCAGCAATGTGCCCTCATAGCCAAGAAGGCCAGTGGAATCCTGGCCTGCATGAGGAGGAGGGTTATCAGCAGGTCGAGGGAGGAGATCCCGCACCTCTACTGAGCTCTGGTGAGGCCACACCTGGAGTATTGTGTGCAGTTCTGGGCTCCCCAGTACAGGAGAGGTATGAAGCTACTGGATAGAATCCGGCATAGGGCAGTTAAGATGTTTAAGGAATCAAAGCATCTCTCCTATGTGGAAAGGCTGAGAGAGCTGGAAGCTGTTCAGCCTGGAGAAGAGAAGCTGGGAGAATGGCGGATGTCTTATCAATGTGTATAGTTATCTGGAAGAAGAGTGTAGAGGATGGAGTCAAACTTTTCAGTGGTGCCCAGCAATAAGAAAAGAGGCAGTCAGTGAGTGCAAACTGAAACACAGGAGGCTCTATTTGAACATGTGAAAAGAACATCTTTACTGTGAGAGTAACAGAACCCTGGAAGAGGTTTCTCAGATTGTGGAGTCTCCTTCCTTGGAGGTAGTTATTCAAAAATCATTTGGACACAATCCTTGGAAATGTGTGCTCTAAGTGACATTGCTTGAGCACAGATTATCTCCAGAGGTTCCTTCTAACCTCAACCCTTCTGTGATCCTGTGATTCTGTGAACAGTCTGCTTTATTTATGAAATAGAGAAACTTAATTTTCTGTGGCTGCCTTCCTGAGCATAAGTTCTTTTCTGTTCCATGGAGGTAAAGGTTTATAACATATTAAAGGCCTGTTTACCAACCGTAATGTTAAATTAATCCTATGTTTTAGAGCCAGATGATGAGTTGTGGATTGGACTGAATGACCTCAAAGTTCAGATGTATTTTGAATGGAGTGATGGCACACCTGTGACCTACACCAAGTGGCTTCGTGGAGAACCCACTCATGCAAACAATAGGCAAGAGGACTGCGTCGTCATGAAGGGAAAGGTGAAATCATGCAGCCACCAGCTTAATTCTCGCATCATTTTGTTTATCATTTGGTCTTCTTTTTTTCCCTATTCAAGAGTGGGCGACGTGACTGTTTGAAGCAGTCTAGAATAGTGGTTTATAGATTTTACTTTTTTTTTGATGAAAGTTCCCTGTTTAGGGTTTACAGAAAGTTGTTCTTGTTGATTCCCTGAAAAGTAAGCATTGGTGGCTGCTTTCCCCAAGACCTACATTTCTGGTTTTCAGTTTGTTCGTGTGGTCTTCAGAAGAAACTTTCTTTCATCTGAACATACATTTATCTCTTAACATCATAAAAAAACTGCCAGTGCAATTTATTTAGTTGTATGTCCCATATTCAGTCAATTCAAAACAAACAAACAAAAAAACAGATTCATCAAATATCTTCATAGCTTCTTGAAGAAAAATATTTACACCTCAACGGCTGTGGAGAAAATAGTTACTAAGGGCCTTGGTGAAAGCCTTTACTGAGTGACTATATCCCCGCAATTACAAGTCTGCCTTGAAAGGCTGTCCTGTGGAATGTGGCAATGACAGATAATCTAGGAGCTGCGATAATCATCTAGAGTAAAAGTCATTCCTAGTGTATGATGTTGCAAAATGATATTTTTCTTCTTTGTGTTAATTAACAAACCATTAACTACCTCTTTCAGGGTTTGTCTATTTAATCAGGAGTGAAAAAAGTTATTTTCTCACAACAAAGTCATTTTCTTATTTTGCAAAATTGAGAGTTGTGCTTTTGATGAGCATGCTTATAAACTGAAGAGAATTACCTTTTTTCCCCCAACACACCTGAAAACTGTTCAGAGCTTGCTTCATAGAGCACACATACACTCAGAAGCAAAATTAAAAAAAAGGTGAAACTTCAGTTCTTTTTTCCAGTTCCAGTATGTCTCAAAATATCAAACTTCAGAGTACTCTTCTCATACATAAGCAAAAATCAGGCTTTCACATGTATAGGGGAAACAAAGGCTTAAATATAATTTGTTTTTGTATTTTGCACCACCTTCTTATGTTTGCCATTTACAGCGCTGAAAAAAAATGTCTATTTTCCGCCCCAACTCTTCTATATACTTCGTTGAAGGTATAGCATTTAATGATATTCACGCATTTAGTGGCAAAGATCTCAAATTTTTTAAAGACCTTTATAATTCTTACCTAATAGTGAGTGCTTGTTTGAAGAAAAGATGGTAGAAAATTATAAGGAAAGTGAATTTGGTGGAGAGAGGTACCAGAATAACTTTGAAACAGAAAACTTCAGTAAATGTAGTAAAATTGGGAGATCTTTTTCCAAGTTGGTGTGATTTTCTAATCTTTAGCTAGATGCCATCATCGACAACAGGTGGGTGTGCATGGAGCTGGTTCATGCATCTCTTCATCATTCTGGTGCACATGCTCTTCAGTTCAGAAAGTGAGTCCAGTGGGACAAGTTTGAGTCGGCTCTGTAGCAGATGTAGGGGAAATTCTAGGTAACACTGTGGAGATAACAGATGTATCCTTAGAGGAAGAAAAGAGTCCACAGGATCAGATTCAAGAACGAATAAGGAAGAGAACAACAACAGCCTTGGGAAGCAAAACCAAGAAGAAGAAGAAAACCATGTAGACTACAGCATATTAATCTCCCTACATTAAACAGAGCCATGTTTGTAGGAGTGTTTTCTGGCCAGGGCAAAATTGAGATCTGCAGTTTTATTGCTGCATTAAGAATTTAGCGTGGAAAAGGAACTTCATGTCAGATGTGTCCGGAAGATTAGAATTTGATGTGTGTTTTAGTGAAGAATTTTGCCCAGGTCAGAAGCAACAGGCAAGATTATAATCTTTTTTGAATTCTTCTCCATTCTCGTCAATGGTCATACTTTAAGAACTGTGTAAATGCATATTTTTTCCATAGCAACCAGTCTATGATGTCCATAGTAATTGAACAGATTCTTAAGAGCCTAAGGATATTCTTGCTCTATTGTCTGTGCTTCCTGGGCAGTGGCTATGCTAGTGTTAGATGATAATGTAGGAGCTGCTTTGTCTAACTTACAGATGGAGCCTAAGCCCCTGAGCCTACAGGCAGGGATGTGGACAGGGGCCCATGTAAGGTTGCTCAAGGCCATTAAGGCCCATTAGAACCCCCAGGGCCCTAACAGGAAGTTGGAAATGCACGTAAGACATGCAACAGTGTCATTAAAAAGCACTTATATCTATAATGTGCATATTCATTGTGTTATGATTGTTGACCATCTATTTTTCATTGAATTTATTGATCTGAGATGTGATTTTACTTGAAGTTACTTTTGTTGTGATGTAGTCTTCTGTTATGTTTGCTGATCCAACTGGAGTTATATGGAGGCCGATTAACCCTTTGTTTCCTTTAAATCAGGAGTTTGTGTAAAGATTTTGCTGTCACCTTATTGGATTCACCTTTCATCAGGGTAAATAATCAGGGTACATTTAAAGCAGTGGTGAAAATTTGCCCCACTACAAGAAATGAAGTTGGGATGAATTTGAATTTAAGTAATGAAATTAGATGCAGATTTTGCTTCTTTCTAAGCAGAAGAAAATCATTAAATGCTTAAAAATGTAGAGCGTGTTTTTGGAAGAGAGATCTCACTTGACTAATGTGCTGTTCTTATGTTCAGGATGGATTTTGGGCAGACAATTCCTGCGAAAAGAAAACTGGCTACATCTGTAAAAGAAAACCCATGTCAGAAGCTCCTACAGAAGACGAAACTATTGATATGGGCTGCCAGAGAGTAAGTGACATATTAGTTGTTTGAGCTGAATAGGCTGCTAAGAGTGATTATGAGAAGAAAATGTCATCTATGTGATGTTGAAGGAACAGAGAAAAACAGAAAAATGGATCAGTGTTATCGTCACTTGGTCTTCTCATTTCCATGGCAGATGTGAGTCGTGAATAGTTCTAGGTTCTGGCTATCATTTGACTCTTGATGCTCCCTTTCTTTTTCCAGAATGTAAACAAAAACTCAAACTTGCAGTAGACCTATTTTCCTTGCTTTGCAGTGAAGCAGTCTGAAGGAATTTGCCTGTGTCAGCAACTGCTCTTTTGCTCTGCCTACCATTTGCTTCAACATTAGTCACGGCAGTGTGAGACTGCCAGTCTTCATAATGCTCTGTGGGCAGTGCTGTGGCCTCTGGCAGTGCTCCCTGGGCTGAAGAGTATGTTATAAGTGCCTAAGCAAAATTAACTGATTGTTCTCCTTCTGAACTACCAAATATCTATTGCTTAGTTTGTGTTGCTCATCTCTTGGTAATGTAATGCTCAGTCACTCTAGAAAACATCCTACTTTTTTTTTTTTTTTTTTTTTTTTTTAGGTCACAGGGAATGTAACTGCCTTCCCCCTTGCCCTTCGCCCCCATGAAATCACTGTCATTCCTCCAAAGTCTGCTTTATACAACTCTAGGGAAAGTTTATTCCTCAGATTAGAAAAAGAGTACCTGAGAGCCTCGACAATGTTCAATTGGTGGAGAGGGTAACATCCATAACCACTAGGATTCCTTAGTCTCTTATGGGTGAGAAATTGAAGACACTCAGAAGATAATGTGTGTGAATTGTGGCTAGTTACAGGAAATTCGGAATATGTAAGCATATTCCTGCTATTTGATTCACAAAACATTAGAAGACAGTCTTAAGATAGTTAATATGTAACAAGCTTGTCTGAATTTATCAAGTTGTCTGATTATGGATTTGTCTAATATATATATAGAGATGATTTTCAGAATGCTTAAGCATAGTATTTGCTTCATTATTTGCCAGTTTTGCCAGGAGATTCATTCTGAGTGCCTACAATAGTGTTGTCCTTTTGCATTGTCACAAATGCTTTCTCAGTTCAGTAGACAAGCAATTCAACCTTAACTGCTTTCTCCATCTCTGTATATAGTGAAAGATGTAGTTGTTATTACTTCTTATAAGCGGTTTGAGGAATTTAATTCTTCTCTCTGTGGAAGCTACGAAGAACCAAGGTCTGTCACTCTGAGTGACCAGCAGTATCCCTGGGCCATCCCTGACTTCGAACCACAGTAAGGGCATAAGAGAATCATAGGTTCTGCAATCTAAGGACCTAACGTTACCGAATTAAAGGAACGGACTGTATTCTTTCATTACTGAATGTTTTCAATATACATAGGTAATATATAAATGAATGTACAATAGTTATATCTTCTGCACTTTTAAAAATATTGGAAGACCTACCATACTGTCCTAGAGAACCATGTCCAAATTTCTCAGACCATATTTTGCTTTGTCTTCCCATGCAGGGAATGAAATATTTGCACTTACTGTTAGATAAGCAGCTAGAGAGAAGACAGATTTAAAACCTGGTAATGGCTTTGAAATGGAGATCCCCGCAGAAAAATCAGTCATCACCTCAGTATTATATAAAATGCTGCTATGTTTTACACCGTGTACCAACCCAGTTAAATTATTTTCCCTTCTGGCTCTTTCGGTTTTATTGCTTCTTTGTCTTACATTTTTGGATTTTTTTTTTTTTAATAAAGAAGTTTAGAAAAGCTGCAACATATGTGATTGCTTAATGTTTATTTTGACAGGGCTGGAAAAGACATGGTTTCTATTGTTACTTCATTGGAAATACATTTGTATCATTTTCTCAAGCAAATCAAACCTGTGAAAGGCATCAGGCTTTTTTAGCAACTATTGAAGACAGGTATGTAAAAGTCTGCTTGCCTGAGGAGACCACATGAAGGTCTAACATTATCTAAATATCAAAATAAAGATTATGATCCAAAATCAATGACTAATTGATTCTGAGCGAAATCAATGAGAAGATAGGTCTGAGAAGATTGTAGATTCTGAACTGTTCAATTTTTACATAGATTTTCAAATGTACAAATTCAGTTTGTAGTAAAAATAGGTGATGGCTGTGAAAGCAATATTGGCTTAGACGGTTACACCAAGCAAGAAAATGTTTTATGTAAGAAATCAAGTGATTTGATTGATAAAACTTTGTCCATTACGATTCAGCCATGGTTCAATATATGGTAAATTTCAGAGCAGGTAGTGCACTTTACTGAATGTGGCATCGTGTGAAAATGAGAGATAAGCAAAGCATCCCCATCGTTCACTCAGTGCTTCCATTTCTATCCTTTTTCTGTGATGTCTAAGTAGAAATGTTCTAGTATTGCAGCTTTGATAAAAATGGCTTAACAACAATGTGGTCTTTATTCCGCTGTTGAGGGGTGACTTATTTGCTTTGATTTTGCAAGAACAGTGTCTTAAAAACCATAGTGAACTTTCATAGGCTTCATCTCTGCCTGGGTCTGGCTGTCAAGTATAACTTTTTTCATATAATCATTGAGGGATTTACAGTGCACCTTAGTTTGATAATTTAGTATCAGCACAAATCTGGCCTTTGCTTTTATTTATTTCTCCAGTAGTGCTGGAGAATCGTTTTCTGGTTTTGGATGTGTCTGTAATAAAAAGTCATTAAAATACAAGGGTACTGGAAACTCTCAGAAAATACAGTGATATTTTGCTAAAGTCATTTCAGGTTTCTTCCCTTATCCTTTTCCAATTTCCTGTCAGTCCGCCATTATGTCACCTCCTTTATTGAATAGCAGAAGAGAAGACAGAATAATCTTGAGTTCAAGTTTACTAGATAAGTATTTGATAGGGTTTTTGGGGGGGCTTTCTTCAAGTAAATCCATCTAAGCTACTCTTTCAAGAAGGAACAAAGGTAATTCTGGGAAAGCAACAAACCATTTAACCTGTTTTATTTTTTTTCACTTTTATTTTCCAGTATTATTTAACAACTCTATTCTTTTGAACAGATATGAACAAGCTTATCTGACTAGCCTGGTGGGGCTGAGAACAGAAAAATACTTTTGGATTGGACTTTCAGATGTAGAAGAAAAGGGAACTTTCAAGTGGACTAATGGCGGATCTGTCTTGTTTACCCATTGGAATTCCGAAATGCCTGGTAGCTATGGCTCTACAGTGTGTAATGAGTGCACTACCCTAAATGCTCGTTACTTACATATTTTTAACTCATTCTATAGCCCCAGTTTAGTGGCATAATGACTAATTTTTACTAGATGTTTCTGGCTGCTTGCAAGCATGCTGTAGGTGCTGTTGCTGATTTTCTGCTTGGTGCTGAAGTGAGTTTTTAACGTTAGCTTGCAAAAAATCTTTAAACTGCGAAAAAGTTCCTGATTTTCCTCTGTTCGGGGGAAGTCTGACTGTCTCTATTGCCTTAGAAGAGCACTCTCCACAGGTGCACTGCACCCTGTTTGCAAGTCCTGCCTGTGCAGTGGTGTCATACAGTGTGTTTGCTCACTGAATGTTTTCGAGTATGTGCATGAAGTATTCATGAAGCATATCCAGTATTAAAGAAGATCCCAGGGCCACTTTCATTAGGGAGTGCTGACATAGCTGCCTCATGATTAGGAACAGATCTGAGGTGAATATTACGAATGTAACAATTTTTGGAGAATGTGACATACAAAAATTGTGCTAGTGTATTGTAGATGAGGTCCTGGAGAAGACTCAACTGTCATTCAATGGAGCCAGAATAGACGGAATGATTCCTGAAGTTATGATATTGGACGTCCTAAATGTCACGCTTTCATGGGAGGCAGATAGGAAGAGTTTCATCTCTGAAACAAAGATTTAATTTCCATCAGGTTAGAATATGGAGTTCTCTAAATTCTGAGTGACCCTGAAATGTTGCATTTGCATTCATGTTTACAAACAGGAAGAAAGCCAGGCTGTGTTGCCATGAGAACTGGAATAGCAGGTGGATTATGGGATGTAATAAAATGTGAAGAAAAGGCAAAATTTCTGTGCAAAATGTGGGCAGAAGGAGTGACTCCTCCACCTATTCCTACAACAACTCCTATTCCCAAATGTCCAGAAGGCTGGGACTCGAACAGTCGTATTAGTTTCTGTTTCAAAGTAAGTATGCTGCTTAGTTCTGAAGGTAGTTTCTGTTTGTTTGATGCACAATATAATAAAAAATAATAAATATAATAAAAAATTGCATACTGATGTCTTTTATTGTTTTGTAATCCTTGTGGATTATGGCTTGTCCCCTCTTGTTGGAATGGTTGTTTCTGATACTGTCTTTATTTCCCTAAACTCTGATCTTCACTTCTTTAATTTCCCCTCCCTATTCTTTTAAGGCTAAAAGTGCTATTCTGTTTTGTCTTGCAGCCCATACTGCAGTCTACTAACTTGTCTCAAAAGTACTCATATGAAACCATTTTCACACAGGCTGAACAATTGCAGTCTCTGTGTACAAAGTATCTATAATTGCCATAGAATAAACAAATAGTGAGTGGTGGCTTTGTGATAGCTGGTGTTTCTTGATATTGTGATCTTTATGGTCTATTATAACTGTTTGTAAAACATGTTTTCATTAGCCTTTTTCAAGAGGAGAGCAAAAGAAAACATGGCTCGAATCTCAAGAGTTTTGTCGAGCCATAGGAGGAGATCTGGCCTCCATTAATGGTAAAGAAGAACAGTATGTGATCTGGCGTTCTATTGCGTGAGTATCTAGTCATCTGTTCCCTTAAATTAGTGTTTTGATATTTGTGAAATGTTTGATTTCAGTTGTATGTTTTTACTTGTAAATAAGGCAGTCTGGTTCATTATCAGTGTCCATATCAAACACATAGCAGAAAGCAGAGGCGGTGTAATAGCAGAAATGCAATGGCTGGCATATTCTCCACTTAGACATTCACAAGTCTGTGGGGCCAGATGAGATCCACCTGAGGGTTCCGAGGGAGCTGGCAGAAGTGCTCACCAAGGTGCTCTCCATCATCAGCAGTCCTGGTCAACCAGGGAGGTCCCAGATGACTGGAGACTTGTCAGTGTGATACCTATCTACAAGAAGGGTCAGATGGAGGATCCAAAGAACTACAGGCCTGTCAGTTTGACTTCAGTATCAGGAAGGTTATGGAGCAGATATCTTGAGGGTGATCACACAGCATGTGCGTGACAACCAGAGGATCAGGCCCAGCCGACATGGGTTCATGAAAAGCAGGTCTTGCTTCACCAACTTGATCCCTTTCTGTGATCAAGTGGCTTGCCTAGTTGGTGAGAGGGAGGCTGTGGATGTGGTCTACTTAGTAAGGCCTTTGACATAGTCTCCCACTGCCTTTTCCTGAAGAAGCTGACAGCTCATAGCTTAGACAGGCCCCCTCTTCCCTCGGTGAAAAACTGGTCAGGCCCATAAAGTGAGGATGAATGGAGTTAAATCCAGCTGGTGACCAGTCACGAGTGGTGTTCCCCAGTGTTCACTGTTGGGGCCGGTCCTCTTTAATATCTTTATCGATGATCTGTGTGAGGGGATTGAGTACACTCTCAGCAGATTTGCAGATGACATCAGCTGGGAGGAAGAATTGATCTGCTCGAGGGTAGGAAGACTCTGCGAAGACATGTGGACAGGCTAGATCCATGGGCTGAGACCAACTGTATGAGGTTCAACAAGGCTGAGTGCCAGCTCCGACACAACAACCCCAGCAGTGTTACAGGCTTGGGGCAGAGTGGCTGGAGAGCTGTGTGGCAGAAAAGGATCTGGAGATGTTGGTTGACAGCCAGCTGAACATGAGCCAGCAGTGTGCCTGGGTGGCCAAGAAGGCCAGTGGTCTCCTAGCTTGTATCAGGAACAGTGTAGCGCTAGTGTAGGGAGGGGATCGTTCCCCTGTACTTAGCTGCTGGTGAGGTTGCACCTCAAATACTGTGTTCAGTTTTGGACCCCTCACTGCAAGAAAGACATGGAGGTGCTGGCGCGTGTCTGAAGAAGGGCAGTGAAGATGGTGAAGGGGCTGAAGCACAGACCTTATGAGGAGCAGCTGAGGGAGCTGGGGTTATTTAGTCTGGAGGAGACTCAGGGGAGACCCTATCGGTCTCTACAGTCACAGAGGAGGTTGTAGTGAGATGGGGGTCGATCTCTTCACCAAAATAATTATTGATAGGACAAGAAGAAATGGCCTCACATTGCGCCAGGGGAGCTTCTACTAGGAAGAACTTCAAAATGGAAAGAGCAGTGAAGCACTGGAACGGGCTGCCCAGGGGAGTGGTGGAGTCACCATCCCTGGCAGTGTTCAAGAAACAGATACTTAGAGACGTGGTTAAGCAGGCTTGGTGGTGATGGGTTTACGGTTGGACTTGATGATCTTTCAGGTCTTTTCCGAACATTATGATTCTGTGAATTATCCAAACTAATGCTACAGGGAGATTGTTGAGAGAACTTTGTTGAGGTTACATTTGTGATCTTTTGTAAAAACTTTTACAGTGGATTTGGGGATATAAAATTGCTATAGATGTAATTTAGCTCAACTTAAGTAAATGTTCAAATAGTGTAACAATCTGGATATAAATTTAGTCAATGTATTGTTTGTTCTTTACTTTTATGAACTAATCAGAGAGTAGAAGCACCTCCAGATGTATTTCCTCTTTGCGAGGATTCTAAATATAATCAGTAGGTCTGAACTGTAAAAGTGAATGAAAGATTTCTGAATGGGATCAAATGCTCTTGAAAAGGCAACACCTGCAATATGACCCAAGTAGATTGGACACAGTGAACAATGATATGTCTAACTAGGAAGCCAGAGTGTAACATCACAACTTGCAAAATGCTGCCACCATACTAGAAGCCTAGATACATGCTTTATCATGGAGAAGAACTCTCTGTGTGCTGAATTACCACTTATCAACATACCAGAACATTCAGATAAGTCCACAAAGCCTGTCGGTTCTCAGACAAGTAGTAGTTTAAGATGCATTTTTTTAAAATGCAATTCAACTGCAGCAGGTAACAGGTTAATGCATTTGGAAGCTATAAGCACCTGCAAAGAGTGAATGGGAAGGTGAAATGTGGAGGAATCCCAAGCATTGGATAATCAACAAAGTAGCCACCTGGTTGGATTTCCTGGAGTAGGAGTGGATCTGGATGTTTTCTCAATGAAATGTTGGTCAGTATTTCAATCTGTCTTAGTTAACGAATACTATTGACAGCTAGCAGGGATTACATCTTCATAAGCTTGCAAAATTTCCTCGGTGTTTGCGATTCTTTCGAATAACTTTAAGGATTATCTTTACAGAAGCTTATCAATTATTGTGAATTGATTATAAATGGAATATTTATTATTTTGCTTAGGAACAATGGGTACTACCACCAGCACTTCTGGATGGGTTTATATTACTTGAATCCTGATGATGGCTTTGTTTGGAGTGATGGATCTCCAGTAAGTGGGTTATTTTCACACTTATTTGTAGTTCTTGTGTTTCTCAAGCATGTGTAATGTATCTGTTTCTTTTATATATACAAAATATGTATTACATGTACATTACATATATATACACATATTTCTTACATAGATAAATATATCTTAAAATATATATGTATAATCATAACTATAACCTGTTGTTTCGTGTTTTCTATAGCTAAATTTATGAATAACAAACTCATGGCTTGATTTTTGGCAAACACAGATTTTTTATAAAGAAGGATGGGTTAACAAGAACATCAAATTCATGTTGAGTAAGAGGAAAAGGATTTTTCATGTCTTTTTTTTGGCTTGGTTGTTCTTACAAAATATAAGTTTTTTTAGAGGAAAATGCTGTGTTTAGCATTTATTTTATTTGCTATTTAGATCTTTTTCTGAAATGGCTTACATTCCTGCATTCCAATTGTTTTATGCAAGGATGATTTGACTGTACCTCAGACAAAGATATAAAACCGTAAAAACAAAAGTGGTTTTGGAAATGTGGATGTATTTTCATATAAATTTGGTCAAAATTTATTTGGTGGAACAGTCTACCCTGTGGAAAATTGATTTAAACTGAATTTGCAACGTGTGCAGGAAAAATAAGATTGAAGTAATATTTTCTGTGAGAAAAAATGCCGTTTTTATTGTGTCTCTGATATCGTGATATTTTGTTATTATAGTATGTTTATTTAAGATAAACATATATCATACATTGTTATTATCATCAGAAAAGTTTTATAGAACTTACATCCTTTAAGAAATGTCAATATTCTGCCAATTGTGACTGGAAATAACTGTAATATAAACTGTGGTCGGATTGCAATCTGCAAACAAATTTGAAATGTGAACTTTTGCAGGGGGGAAGTTCTGGTTTCCTCTGTTTTTTAAACTGATATTTTAAACAGACTGTGGGTCTGTGGTTGATGCTGCCTCCTCCCTCTCTCCATTATTGTCTTTCTGTACAATGACATCATCACAGAACTTTTTTTATCGTAGGTAAGGTACGAAAATTGGGGCTTTGGAGAACCGAATAATTATCAAGGAGTTGAACTTTGTGCAGAGATTAGTGGTGATTCCAGCATGTTGTGGAATGACAGGCATTGTGATTATCTGTACGGATGGATTTGTCAGATAAAAAAAGGTACTATTGCTTCCTCTTGTATAGAAATATAGTATATAAACATAGTATAGAAATAACAGAATCACTCTTTATTTTTTTTTCTTAGCTATGGACACAACAGTTTTCAAAGCTGTTCATCAAATTTGTGCTCTGTAGATAGTGAAATATCAAAATGGTGTAAGGATTTACCTGCCTTTGATACACTCAAAGAAACAGCCAAATATGCCCTGTTGGGCTGGGATCTTAAAAAAAAAAAAAGAAATGGTAGTTTGAATATTCACATTTAATTCTGACTTCTCATTTTGATAAGTTCATACCTTTTCTCACAAACTCTTTTTTGAAATATTTTTTCTGCAAATGTTTAGGAAATAGTTTGCAAATTAGTTTACATGTTTGAGTTTTTAAGTGTTAGAACTTCTTTTCCTCTCTTTTTACATGGCCAGGTAGTGTTTGTTCAGCTGGTTGAATCTATAATTGGAAGGTTAAGCCTGATTTTGGAATGTTTTATATTGCTCCGGCTGGGTTTTGTATTCATGTATTGGTTTCTAGCAATATTTTCCTGAGTTCTGTTTTTTCCTCACGTCTTTCTATGAAGACGTCAGGCCAGAATTCCTAATTTAACCAACATATTTACTAATTTTGAATATTTTAGGAAGTGATCTCTTGCGTATGTTGCTTGAGTATTTGAGGGCTAAGAGGAAACAAAATGAAGATGCTTTATCAGCTTATTGACAACAAACTACTAGATCTGCCTTATATTGATAAAAATATTTTTCAGGCATTTAAAGAATTTTTGATAACATGCCTATAGACATGGGATTTTTTTTTTTTTTTTACCACAAAATATATTGGTAACCCTGTAAAAGACTTCCAGAGAGATCTTTAGGGAGTGTTTTCCAGAGATACAGATGACAAAGAATCTCCTTAATGCTGTAGCCAAAAACAAAAGTGCGGAGTTGGTTAGCCTGTAGGATTTCTTGTTTGTTTGTTTTTAAACAAATGCTGTGTTAATATTTCAGGAGGGTATATGTTAAAGCCATATTTTATCTAGGGAAATTTTTAAAATCCAGGATAGCAGTTCTTCTCAAAAACAGAAAAAAATGGGAAGAACCTCACTCTGTAATAGCTAAGGCTGCATGGAACAAGGTAACCCCAAAAGATACCAAATGTAACTACTCAATTCCATCACATTTGAAGATATTTTATAATTCCATGTGTATTAGGAACAGCTTGTTTTTACACTGTAGGGTAAAAGAATATGTATTTAAAATTGAAAAGTGCTCTAGAAAACTATCTATCTGACAATCTTTTTTTTTTATATTTTTTTCATGCAGGAGCAAGTGTAAAACCTGAACCAACAGAATCTCCTGTGCCCAGTAAGTGTATTTACTATTACTATTTGCCTTTGTGTGTTTAAAATCACTTATAAATTTGGCTAATGAGAGTATTTTGTACTTCAGGATCAATATATTTAGTTTATTGTTTATCTCACAGAGTATAAGACTACAGAGGATGGATGGATTATATATGAAGACAAACATTATTACATCAGCACAGAAAGTGTTCCTATGGAAGAAGGTCGGGAATTCTGCAAGAAGAACTTTGGAGACCTTGCCGTCATTGAGAGTGAAAGTGAAAGAAAATTTCTCTGGCGATATGTAAGAAAAATCCTTAATGCTATGGAATAAATCATCCAGAATAAGTGAGAACTAGCACAAATACTTTTCATCCTCATGTCTTTCCTGTTTGTGTTATGACAACATGGCAGTCACACCACATTACACCTGTATGCAACTTTTAGTACAGTTAATGTAAACCTAGTCTGTAATTTTAGTTTATCTGTGGCTTCACTTTAGTAATAAGTATTACTCTCTTCAGCGACTCTGATTCGGTAAGGTACACTGGGCTAATTGCAAATAAAATATGCATCAACAGATAAACTCAAGATATCCTAAGGTATGGATAAAAAAGATATTTGTTTATATCTTATAACCCTCAAACATTGCCTTTTCATCTTATTAGTGTGACCTGAAATGTGGTCTACCTCGCAGTCCTTTCTTGATGTGATCGTTTCCAAGTTCACAGCTTTTCTCTCTGTAGCATAGAATATGGAGTAAAAAGGACGTGAGGCAGGGATTATGCCACGTGAAAGAGCTCTTTAGAGGACTGTTTCCTAGGTGACCAGAGCTGGTTCCCTATTTATATTCTGTTGAATGCCAGTTCCAGTGTGTTTAATGACAGATTTGAACTACAATGAACTTTTCCTGAGCTCACTGAAGAGTGTTGCAGGACACCAGATGCAGAGGCTGTACGAGAGGTGCTGATTGCAGTGACTTTCAAATAAGACTCTAAGTAGTTGCAAGGCAGGAAGTGCTCTTTTTGTGCAGTAGTGAAGCTTGACTGAGGACTGACTGAGGCTCCTTTAAAATTCAGCCTAGTAGCTAAAGGATGTAACATTTCACATGCTACGTGACTCAGCAGTAGATTACTTGCTATTTACAGGGTACATTTCTGTTATAAAAAGAGGAAATGTGTAAAGTTTAAGTTTTTGCATTCTAGATCTTGAAAAATGGCCAAGAGGATTCATACTTCATTGGTTTACAACTGAGTGTTGATCAACGGACAAGGTAGGTCACTTAGGGTCATTGCGCTCACCTTTTGCTTTAAAATCAAGAACAAAGTCAGGGCAGAATAAGCACAGTGAAGTTCTCAAGTGAAATTATGGTGTCTCAAAGCAAATGAAAATGTTTTTCCTCTAACTTCTTGGCACATAAAAATATTGTTTTCCCTCCCTACAATCTGTGGGGAATCAACTGTATTTAAAGGTAAAATGCAACTGCAAGTTAGCCACAAAATTCCTTGTTTCTTTCTGTAGAGCAATGATAACTGCCACTATTTTATTACTATAAATTAATTTTTGTATGTGGTGTTGATTTAGGCATGGCTTCATTTCACTTCTCTTTTGGTCTTGAAGTACATGGATGGGTGCCCAGTACATGGGGCCTAGTAAGTTTTCTTTGTAGGTACCCTAGGATCATTATGCTTTTAGCATATGTTTTGTATATGTACATGAAGTGACATAGGATGAACCTAGGCCCCACTGTCAGTTCAGTCCAAGAGGAATGTCTCCTAATAAATGTTTGTTTTCTTGGCTCTGAATTTGTTCTCTGTATTTTTAGTCTACATAGCCTACACTACTTTTTTTTTTTTTTTTTTTTTTTTTTTTTTTTTTAGTGTTCAGATTTTACCCTATGGTAAAGTATATTGTCAGAGAGATTGCCTCTAGGTGGTTTGTCATGCTGCCACAATTTTCCCTGCTCATGGTGATCGAGCATTTTGCCAGTACTATGACTAAAATCTCTTATCTCTGTAATAGCCACAAGGAATATATGACTTGGGGAAAATTATGAGCATCTAGGTTTTTTCATGCTGAAATGGCATCTGACTTTCATATTGGCCAGACAGGTTGTTTTGAATATCAGTCTGTCAGCTGTAAAAGCATCAGCATGCTGCATAAATCCGGAGTAGACAAAACTTCAACATATACTGTATGCCTTTGCAAAGAGAGTAAGTTAAATGCAATGAGCTAACTTATTACATTACCTGTTATTACATACCAATATCCATGATTACATGAATATTCTTTATTTTTCCTGTTTTGGAGAAGTAATTGCCAGAGATATTTTGTATTTTCTGGCAGTAATCGCACTCTGAGGTAAATTACTAGTTTCTTTGTATCTGCAATAGAAAATATTGCATATATCTCATTTTTGGGGGCATTCATTCCATTAATATCTTTTATTTATTTATTTTTAAGTAGAAAAAAGTATTTTCTCATTTAACTCACGTTATTGATAGCTCTAAATTAGAATGTATCCAAAAACTCTTACACCTTAACCTGAGAGTGGACGTATTAAACATCTTGACAAATGATGTTTTGTGATACAAAAACACTTCTGTTTGTTAAACATGGGTTTTGTTGTGTTGTTTCTCTTCAGCTGGATGGATGGGACTCCAGTGAATTATTTGGCATGGGCACCACACGAACCCAACTTTGCAAATAATGATGAGAACTGTGTGGTCATGTATAAGAATTTAGGTGAGTTTCATATGTTTGTTTCTAAATTGTCTTATTTGTGTGTTTGTGTCACAAGATTTTTTTCTGAGAAGCACCTCTCCACTTTTTTTTTATTCTTTTACAAACTTGTAGAAGAATAACATGATATAATATATAAGATTTCATAGTTTGGCATTTAACTTAGGCGTAGCATGCAGAAGGTCTGGTAGAGGCCTTGTGACTGCTATGCAACTCTTTTGTATTTTTTATTAAAATTGGTATAATATACTACTATAAAAATTAAATTTCTAATACCTTATTTTAGTACACTGCTTTTAATATTCTGTAATTATACTAGGTATAAAGTGGCAGAGTTATAGTTACTGGTAACTCTGTAACTAGTTACATAGTAACATAGTTACATAGTAACTGGTAAAATTATCCATAAACTAAGAGATACTGAGGATTTAATATTCAATTGATCATTGTGTAACAATAACAGAAGTTGATTTCCATCTAACCAACATTGGATATAGTGTCATACAGCTCCCCATTTATCTTGCATTCAGGGTTTTGGAATGATATAAACTGCGGTTACCCAAATCCTTACATATGTGAAAGACACAACAGCTCCGTTAACTCAACTATTCCTCCAACAACATTTTCACCTCCAAGAGGATGTCATTCAACTTGGCTTTCCTTTCAGAATAAGGTACCATAACGAATACATGGAGTATTACATGCTTGCTCCATTTCCTGGAGGATTAGACGGAGTTTGTGAAGTATTGGGGTATTGATCTTGATGCATTTTAACTGAATGTTTGTCTAATGTTAGTTGACTATGTACAAAAAGTCAGGTTTTGTTTATTTTTTAGCAATTACACATCAAAGTTAGCATGTGTCTTGCTGAAGAACACATTTTCTTGAGGACTTTAATTTTACGTGGAAAATGGATGAGCACAAAAGAACTTTTAAGCTGAATGTGATTTTTTTTTCTGATAAATGTGCTCTCTTACTATGCTCTCCCCACCCTGCTTTACTTAAAGCAATGCCTTGTGATCTGAAAGAAGTATTGCAATAAAGATGGTATCTGGGGATTTTTTTTCTTGTTTCAGTGTTACAAAATATTTGGATCTACAGAAGATGAACGTGTCACTTGGCATGCTGCACGAACAGCTTGCCTGAATTTAGGAGGAAACTTGGCTACTATCCCTAATGAAAAAGTGCAAGGTACTATGTATGGTTCTGTAGCAACTCAGTTTTGTAGCAACATTTAATCTTAACAGAATGACTTATATTTGCATGAATAAGGATATTGTTTGAATAATGACTGCACATCTGATTTTGGTCCCCAAACATAAAATATTTAGAAGTTTCTAATGAAGTCTGTACCTGAAACTGCCAAACTAATGTAGGGTTAGACTTAAATGCATGCATGTATATTTGTATATGTATACATACACATTTGTATATGTATACATACATATACATGTACGTGTATGTATGTGTGGATGTCATGCACATATATATGTATATATAGTGTGTATATATAAGTGTATGTAAATTGTATGTACATATGTATTCTCTTATTAAGCAGAGTAGAGCTTTTTCTGCCTACAAATGATGCCAGCTGGACACAACAAGGTCCATTTTAAATTGTGGTTTCACTAGGTAGTATTAACTTGCTGCGTGGCTTTCTGTATTATCTCAGTCATGCATGTCTATTTCGCATTCTGCTTACTGCTGAGGGAGTGTAGGCAAATGCCGAGGTATTCTAGGGAGAGAGGAAACACTCGTATAATTCTGTACAAGGACTGTTTGGTGCTCCGTTGTGTTTTCTGTAGGATGCCATTGTAAGGTAACAAGTCTGGTGAGATTACCAAAAATTTATGCCAATTACTCAGCTGGATACTTATGAGTAATTTGTAAGACTAGAATTCAAAAATTACTGTGTGAGATTGTATTCTGGGATTGCTTTTGGGATTCATTCCAGTATCAGGTTACATGTTGAGCTGAAGTATTTTGAACAAAGGAGAAGTTTTATATCTAGTTCACTGTTCATTAAACTCAAAACTCACCTCCTTTTCATCTTGCCTTTAGTTACACAGACATAAACGACTTCAGTGTCTCTGCTTATGTTGTCAACAGGGAGGTGTTCTGTCCTTCAGAGAAATATATAATTCAACCGATACCAGGCTTTGAGCTGGCTCCGTAAGGGCAGACATTTGGGGTCAGTTGTCTTTCACTAAAATTATTTCTCTTTTTCTTCTCTCTCTTTTTTTTTTTTTTTCACTCTAGCTTTCCTCACCTTTCATATGAAGGATTTTATGACTGATACATGGATTGGATTAAATGATATAAATCATGAATTGAGGTTCCTTTGGACAGATGGAAAAGGAGTTCACTTTACAAACTGGGCCAATGGCTTCCCATCAGGACATCAGAATATGTACCCATATGATGGCCAGGTGAATAGAAATCACACAATGTTCCCTACAATTTGCATTTAGAATGCACTTAGACATTTGCTGGGATTTGAGACATAGTACTACTGGATTTACTGCTTTCAGATCTGCAGAATTTTAGCTTTGACTGGGGTTATATATTGCACTGAGAAAATTATTAATTAGAAACCTTTTTATGCATTTCAAGTATGAGTCCAAGTAGAGCTAAGAGTTTTCAACCACAGGAAGCTGTTCTACCAGGTAGTTGCAGTATCTGAAGTGTGCTCATAAAATACTGGGTTCATACAGCAATTCTCTGTATACATGAAGGTTGCACTGCATCTGTGTTCATCCTGCCTTCTCTCATAGCTCTGGTAAAGAAGACACCCATGAGACTCCTGTGTTAGAGCATTTGCTGCAAACAGGCACTGAATGACCACATCTTTCTATTCCTGTGTCCACAGTTGTCCCTGAATTAAGAGAGTTTTTCAGTTGGCAAGTAGCTTACAAGAAACACTTGCAGACAAGCAGTAGTACCCTCAAACAACCATATTTTACATGCAAGAACATGGATATGTTGTTAGTCACATTTGGGGAACAAACATGTTACTTCTATTAAAAAAAAAAAAACAAAAACACAGCCATTCGTTTTTTCTGGTAAAAAAAACCACACCACCACCACCAGCAAAAAAACACTTCTATTTTTTTGTCATACAAACTGATCTCTAATGGTACATGCTTAGGTGGTGCTATGCTATGGAACCGCAACATATTATAGAACTTACTGTGTTTACACTGAGTACAGTTTTTCTGAAAGAAAAACACTTTCTCTTTTTGATGGTAACACAATTGAACTTCTTGTCTTCTACTGAGAGAAAAAATCTGAAATTAATCAGAAACAGCATGCTTAAAATGTTGCTTTTGGAAGGAACCTATATATATATATATGTATGTGTTTCCCTCCTTATGAAAAGTAATAAGATTTCTATAAAGTCTTCTGTGAAAATGTAAAAAGCCTCTAATTTAGAAATTTCAGATTTATTTTTAAGTATATTTAACCTCAACAAAAAATTGTCAGGATAAATGCAGAATATTGTGCAACTGTTCAGTCCGAAACATTTAAATCTTAATACATTTAATTGGCAAATGAAATGTTCCTCTGTGCATGTTATCCTGGACAGCCAAAATAATGTTAACAGAAGAGGATAAATCAGGACTTTTTGTTGAAAAAAAAATTGTAAACATCCAGCATTTTGTATTAGCCAAAGTTTGTTTAATGTGTGCTCACACAGGTTCTGTATAATGTGCCCATCTCAGAGAGGCTGAAACATCATGATAAGATCAGCACCTGCAGATCAGTGGTTGCCTTTGGGAAGGAGCAGATCAAATTTTACTGTGTATAATGCTAAGGCTTTCAAGAATAAATTTGAAAAGGAGAGTGAGATGTCAAATTGTTGTATTGTCCATTGGTTGTCAAGCCACAGCACGAGATTATTTTTCTAGGGCAAAGTTAATCAGGGTTTTCTGCCATAGTTCCTTTACTTTTCTTTAAAGTGCCCATCACTCTTCTTGTCTGCTTTCCATATGCCTGAAAATGGGATTCCAGCATTTCTCTGTTCTTATGTTATGCAAGATAAAGCAAGATAAAGATTAAGATGTTTGAACCTCAACATCCTAAAACTGGAGCTACTAAATCTTATGAGGATAATAGAGTAAAATTGCACTATTACTTGTGTCTGAAGTTGTGAAAGGGTGATAAAAGTTTCTTATTTACTTTTTTCCTGTTATATGTACCTGATCTTGTGACTTTTTCTTCATAGACTGATTGCGTTGTCATGAGAAACAATCCTGTTAGAGAAGCAGGGCAGTGGGCTGACGAGAGTTGTGATAACAACAGAGGTTATATATGCCAAATTAATGCAGGTATTTGTCTTGTAATTAAAACACAATCCAACCTAATATATTTTCAGGGTTTTGCTTGTGTGTTAAGTTCTGAATTTCAACATTATTTCATTACCAATAAAGATATATCCAGAAATTATTTTTCAGGCAGAAATACAAGGGTCATAGTGTCAAACTGAAAGTCCACCTAGAGAGACTATCCTCAGCTGACCCTTCCTCATAACTGCCATGTAACTGACTTCTTGAAAAGAAACTTGTATTTGTGCCTTTATTAGGTGTCTTGCCCTGGTATTATCTTGCCTATAGCATTTTATCTAGTCATTTTTTTTCCTAAACATTTTCTGAACACATTGATGTTCAAAAATATTCCCAAATAGGCTGTCGGGAGTGTGAATGTAGCTCATGTCCATTGAACTTGAGCTAACTCACCTAGAAAGCAAAATTTTAAATTAGTGAAAACCTTAATTAAGTATCAGACTAATTTTTAAGGACTGATCTACTAGAAAGGCCTTTTCTCTGTCTCTTAAAAATACGTTTAGCCATAAAAATACTTGAAAACAACATGGCCTATGCCAAACATTTGTTCTGGTGGAAAAGTGTTACATTTAAAAAAGAATGAGACCTACTCTAATCCATCTTCATTTCAGCAATAATAGCCTGGAGGATTATGCAGAATGTGCTTTTTTTTGCCCTGTCAAAGGCTGCTTTAAGCAGCTTTTTTTCTTTTCTACAACTCAAATTGATTTCTGCTTCTGATGCTACCTTGAATACATATCTAACCCGTTCTAGTTAAAAGTCAGAGAATATGAGATGAAGAAAAGGGATAGGTTGTTTTATCTTGTTTGTTAACATCAGTCAAATCATAAGCCCTTTTGAATAGCTTTATAACATAAACTTTTCTTCTTCCTTTATTTTATAGGCTCTGAGGTTCTCCCTTCTACAAGTACAGTCCCACCCAGCATTATCCGTTATGGTAACAGTAGTTATTTTTTCGTACATACCAAAATGAAATGGGACGACGCACAGAAAAACTGCAGACGTGATCAATTTGACCTTTCCAGCATCTTAGACCCCTACAGTCATTCATTCCTGTGGCTAAATATATTAAAGCATGGGGTACCAGTGTGGATTGGTCTTAACAGTAATGAGGTAAGAACATCAAACCAGATGAAAATTTATTCTTTATGATTTTTTACTCTGTGAACTTCCAAACAAGACCTTTTAGGGTGGCATTTTGAAATGTCTCTTCATGTAGGCAGTGTTTGCTTTGGGAGAAAATACTTATGTCTGAAGATGTACAATTCATTTATTCTAAACAGGGGATATAACAATGCCTGTTTTTCAGAAATAGAATAGAGTGCTGTTGAAATGACTGCTGGAATGTTTGCAGGATAGTTAGCCAAGCAATTAGTTTGTTTACTTAATTTGTTTCCCTTCTGTCCACTCTCTGATATTTAGATACTTGCCAAATATTAAAATATACCAGTCTTTCTTCTTGGCACAGGTACTTATCCTGCACTCTCTTAATAGGACTAAGCACACAAAAGAAATACAAATGAATGAATGTAAAATACATCTTCCAAAAAAGGAAAAAAAATTCCTCAAACCTAACCAAATCCACTTTGTTCATAAACTTTGGTGGGATGATACTCAGTTTTAAATTCACTTTAAGTTAAAAAAAAAAACCCTGCACTTCTTGAAACGTGAATAAAATTAGATAGTACAAAAATTAAGCATTGGATATTTACTCCTGCACACTGTATTTAGTGATTTTTTATTTATTTACAAGTCTAACAGTTTTGTCAAGTCCAAAATGTATTCAATGTCACTTTGCATTTACTTTCACTGAAAAGTATTTGTTACTCTGCCGTATTTTTCAGTGAACAGCTGCTGGTCACAACATAAATTTAATGTGGTTCATTTGCATTTTTTATTGATTTCTTAATGAAAACGTCTGGCATTAACTGCTAGACAGATGGACATTTGACTCACAAAGCAATGGTTAATGTTTACGGTTTAATCATTCCTGTTTATGCTGTGCTTAGACCAATGGGCGCTACGAGTGGATTGATAACTGGAGAATGAAGTACACTAAGTGGGCTGAGGGGGAGCCAAAGCAGAAAATAGGTTGTGTCTATCTGGATGTTGGTGGAGCCTGGAAAACAGGATTCTGCAATGAAAGTTACTTCTCTGTTTGCAAAAAACCTGATGGTAAGAATTTGAATCTAACTGTTGCAATTATGATGATTTTTCCTTTATAATTCATTATGCTGAGTGATGTGCTAATATATACTTAAGTGCTGCTTTTTATCTCAGTAAATAAATAAAGTAATTTATTTGGATTTAAAATGCTTTACAGCATTTTTAATGCATGGTTTAAAATGAGAACTAACATATTAACAAAACTATTGTGACTGTGAATACCTATCACTTTGCAATAATTGAGTTAGATGCATTTTGTCAAGCTCAGACTTACATTATTCAGATTCTTACTGTGATAGTGAGTAAATGTTATTTTATTTTGATAGTGATTAAGCAGGCATTTTAAAACCCTGCAAAAATCAAAGGTAAGGAATGGTTAGGTAATAGTCACACTGGGTATGGTGTTGAAAGGGGAAAAGTTGAGTGACCAGGTCATAAGGGGTTACAAAGAGTGTTTCCTGAGAACAATTTTCCAGGTTTTCTTATTATAACTATATAGTAAAATATAGACCTAAAAATACCCCTTCAGGCATATATACTACTGGTTTTGTCTGAATCTTGTGTCACTATTGTCAGATATTTCTTTATGCATTCAATGATACTAAGTTACAACCCATGTGACCAAGTTTAGGCTCTAATTCAGTCAAAGAACTCACTACAGCACTGTGAATATGCACTTGTGAGAAGAGTTACTTTGAATTTAGTAGTGTGTTTGAAGAAAAGGGAATGCTTAGGTTCTTTGCTGAATTAGATTTCTTGAGTGTGAGACTCAGCTGCAGTATTTTTTTCACTGATTTCAGACTTTTTCCCCTTATTGTATTATAATAAGATGTGCAGATTATCAAGATTACATTTTGTTTAAGACTTACTTTGGATGAATTTTCCAATGTTCAGTGAAAGCAACTTGATCGTGCTAAAAGAAAGTCTAAGGAGTTGTGTCTTTCTGTTTTCTAAAACCAGTTCAAGCACCTACTGAGCCCCCACAGCTTCCAGGAAAGTGCCCAGAATCAGAAGATCACAAGTCTTGGATCCCTTTCCGAGGTCATTGCTATTACATTGAATCTTCATCTACAAGAAACTGGGCCCAAGCATCTTTAGAATGTCTCCGACTAGGTGAGTATCCTGCTTAACCAAAGATCACATTTCCTGACTTGATTTTTTCTATCAGTGAAAAACTGAGCATGTGCTAGGTATTTTCATGATTCCAAGGGTGGTCCAAGGGGTGTTCCGTAGGACAGTTGCATCCAAATGCTGCCTTAATTTTGGAGGAGATAGAGAGAAAGTAGCTGTCTGCCAATGGCAAACACAAACTCCTTCATAAGTGTGCGGCCAGGCATTGGAAGAGCTGTTTGGTCTGGAATGGAGATGACAGAAGTGGAACATTTGTCTTTTCACTCTCATAGGAAGTAGCCAACCTCGTGCACATCAATTTTAATGGCCTTCCATTATCATCTGATCTCAGTCGTTTCTTGGTTATTCCAATTTTATGCTATTGAAATGAAGAAATTACAGCTGTTTAGGATGGGTAATGTATTAGTAACATGGGCTGTTTTCATTCTTGCAGCTTATTTTTCTGGACATATAAAGTAAGATTCATTTTGCCAAACTTTGTATCTACAGTTTTGGTAGCCACATGCAATGTAGGTATCTAAGTTCCCATTAGAGTGCACAGAGACATCGTTCATGTTGTCAGTGGATGTGACTGCTGATTCATCTTCACTAGAAATACTCTGACATTTGGTCAGGTGAATAGCTCATTAATCTCCACTGACTATAGAACCCATGTTATATATTGTCACCTAGAGCTGGGCAAGATGAATCTCACCTTTTCTACCTGCATTCAGGTTCATCCTTGGGTTCCCACTAGTTGGTGCATTGCTAGCTTTTGGAGAGCTTTTGTCTTATATCTGAGGAAACATTCAGGTTTCGTTATGTATTCTTTAATTCTATATTGTACACATTAAGATCTGCATAATATTTGGATAGAAATTCTTGATTATTTACTTTTAAATACAGAAATGTTTCAGAAATACAACTCTCTTGCTCAGTGTTTAAGACTGTGAGAGTTGTCACAGTGTGACCCAATCCCGTGGGTCTTCTGAGTTCTTTTGTTGACATGACATATGCTTTGACTTTGGAAGCTGCAATGTTTGTTCTTATTTCTGCATACTCAGAGAGGTCTTGGCAGCTGTGCAAATATCAGGAAAATTTGTTCTCTTCTTTAAATGTTATGATTATGATTTTTAACAGGCCTATGCAAGAAATTAACACTTCATATGTCTTCAGAGGGCTAAGTGTCTGGAATAACCTCAAGAAAAGTGTGGCAAATAAATGAAAGGGAGGAATTGGGTGATGATGCTGACCGTGATAGCAAGTGGCCCAGCTTACTCCTCAGCTGCCCTACATCTTTGTGTAGGAATCTGCAGTTACATCAGAAATGCTTTTGTATGCATTAGTCTAAGATTCCTGAATAAAGAGACTGACCCTTTGTTTCAGCCTCTGTGATAAAAGACTGGCATTATGTGCAATAAAATTGCAGGGGATTATATATAACGCAGCACAGCACTGACTTCCCCTTCACCATTACTCTTTATCTTTGATGCAAACCAAACATCTGACACCATTCAGCAAAAGAGGAACAATTCAGAAAACAAAGACTACTGCAAAAGAGGAACATTCCATACTCTGTCGATTCTGCTGTCCCTACTTGCACTCTGTAGTTAGACATTTTCTGATTATATCTCACCCATAGTGGAGTTCTGAACCATAATAGAATTTAGCATTAGCTCAGTAGTAATCTAAACATTTTTTTTTTTTTCTGTCTTCCTTACCTGAGGAAAAACACCTTCAAAAATTCAACAGCCTGATGAAAAACAGTGAAATGCTACACATAACTATTACTACATATTTGTTGACTGGCTTCTAACCTCCCACTGAAAGAGAACAGAAGATGCACTTTATCAAATGTTTAATAACACTCCATACGAAGCCTTATTTCCTCTGCTGGCACATTACAGGCCCTGTGCCATAACTTCTTGACCTTGCTGGAATGAATCATTATGGCAGTGTGCCGAAAGTTGCAGGTGGATGATGTATGAACTGGGCAGCAGATGACCAAGATGATAAATACAGAAGGCAGGGAAGAACAGTGCGAATATTATCTCCTCACAGTAAAAACTCTGGCTTCATTAAAATCTTTTTTTCCATTTTTCTCTGAGTGGAGCTAAATTTCCTGCAATTCCTTGGTTACCACGGGAGAAACAGATTATTTTAGAAGGTGATTCAGAGCAAGAATTTAGGTCCTGTGGTTTATGCTGTGAAACGTCTTTCTCTGTTAACTACAAAGAAAATGTTTAAAAGTACGCTTAAAGTGACTGTGTCCCAGAAAGTCAGCAAAGACAATGCTATGGACAAGTTTAAAAAGACTCAGAAAAAATTAATCAGTACAGGTACTTAGGACCTTTTATCAAAAACTTGTAGTTGTTTTTGTTTGTTTTTTATTAATAACACATTAAGTAGAATTTTATACCAGATCACATATTCACTTGTATTTTGCCTTGAGTCATTGTGCAGTTGTGTTGCAATTTTCTAGAGGATGAGGAAACAAAATGCTTGTGCACTGTGATGGAAATTATGAGAAATATATCAAGGACAATGCAAGAGCACTTCATAAGAAATTATCTAGAGTTTTTTGTTTTGCGTGTTCATTGTGAAACTTGTGTTTCTTAAGACATTTGCTTTTCCATATATTTTTCAGGGGCCTCTTTGGTGTCAGTTGAAGACTCAGCTGAAGCCAACTTCCTGGCATACACCATGGAACCACTTGAAAGGAAAGTATCGACTTTTTGGACAGGAATGTACAGAAATGTAGATGGTAAATTCTCTACCTTTTGTAAATCATCATTTCTTGGGGGTAGAATTGTCTCTAGGTATTTGAGAGGGATATTTTTTATGTGGTACTTGGTAATACCTGGAAGTGAAATTAGGAAAGATCTCATCATGATGGAAGCTGTAATTTAGTAGTAATCAAGCAGTAACTGGTAATATATAAAAGAAAGAGTAAGTCCAGCAAGTTCATCCTGAAACAAGAAAAGGAATTCAGGATGCAGTAAGGTACAGGGGCCATATATAGCAGAATATAGACTGGATCGGATTGGTAGTTGGGAAGAGCCAGAATCAAATGATTCTTTGCAGATCTGGAAAGGCCACTGAGTTTATATACTTTTCACTGTGATACTCTGATTCTTACACTGGAAAATAATGTGATTAACATTACATCTAATCTCTGGACTTATCATCCTGAATGATGATCTTTAGCTTCAGCTGTCCTTCCGAACTAATTCATTTGGAAGATGGAGTCATGACTTTGGTATAATAGCTTTTTCTGCCTCATTGTGAGAAAGGAAAAGAAAGAGAGAACAGGCAATAGGTTTGTTTAATTACATCTCACTTTGATTATTGTTTATTCATTAATAAAATCAACATTCACTTAAATAGTTATTTCTGTCTTAATAGACATAATGATTACTTTGGGTTTGTGCTGCTTAGACTAAAAACTCCAGTCTACAATGTCATAGGCAGGGCTGTAGAACTGTTCAGGAGACATAGATCAATCTTCTGGAGTTTTTGGAGATTTTATCCTATCTCTGCCTCCTCAACAACTGCTATGGCAAATCCCATTGAGGAGAACACAAATATTTGATTATTTTAATTGAATCTTGTGGAAAAAAGAAGAAAGAAAAGGAAAGCTATTCAGTATAGGAAAAAAGAATCAAATACATTAATGATTTATAAATATAATTAAGAAAATATATATTATTATATATATTATATATATAATCAAGAAAAGCAGAGGTTTACTCATGTGGTTAATTGGCACATAAAATGGTTTCTAAAATTAGTTCTAGAGCGGGAGAAGAACAATACTTTTTTATAGTGATCAGCAGCTATCATGACTTGAAATTATCATCAACTTAAATCATGTAGCTGATTTAACAAGGAGATGCCATTGTATTGCTAGGTAATGATTATCATGATGTCAGAATAACTTTTGAAAAATAGTATCAAAATGTTATGCACTGACACAAATGTTTATTAAAAAATAAACAAGTTAAAATATGAGTCACCTTGTAGGAAAACAAAACAATTTTCATGCTGATTTGAAGAATTTTGTTGTCTAAGTAAAACTTAAGAGTCACAAGGGGCACATTGATTCCAAATAAATAACAATATTAAAAGAATGGAGGGAAAAAAATAAAAGGATCAGGAAGATAAAGAACGTCCCTGCATAGCCGAACAACAGTGATCACAAGATATTTGAAGCAGATCTTCAGATATTAAACATCAACTATGTAAGGTCAGTAGAAAGCAGCAGAATCTGAAAAATAAATGGAATTAGAAAGACCTAAGGGGAATTTAAAAAGAGTAATATCAAACTCTCCCCATTATAAATTACTTCATGAGCATTCCATTGGACATAAATTATCTGTTGACATCAATCATTTTTATTACTAAAGAACTGATATCACACTAATGCAAAAAGTTGTATGGATTTTTCTTCTTTAAACTCTCACTCCGTAGTGATTTAACAAGTCAGATTGACCTGCCATTTTCGAAAGAATGATGTTATATCATTGACATAAAATCTTAAGGGTAGCTATAATATGTCAGACCAAGAGTCCAGATAGTCTAATAACTTCAAAAGTGGCCTCAAGTAAATTTCTTGAGAAGACCATAAATGCAGTGCAGCTGCCAACAGGAAAATGAAAACTGTCTTGTTTTACCATATTAAATATATATTTTTCCAATTAGGAGAATGGTTGTGGCTAGACAACACTGCAGTGAATTTTGTCAACTGGAATGCAGGAGAACCTTCACCTCAAGAAAATGAGCACTGTGTTGAGATGTATGCAAACTCTGGGTACTGGAATAATATTTATTGCAGTTCCTATAAAGGCTATGTTTGTAAAAAACCCAAAAGTAAGTGCTAATTTATCAACTTATTTCATGCATGGAGAGTGCTTCTTGTATGCTTACTATTAATAGATAGTGACTGTATGTAGTGCATTTAAGATGGGTGTTTTGTGGTTTTATAAATGGGAAGTAATGCATGTTCACATGCGAGCAAAAAGGGAGAATTACTTTGTCAGAAAGTTGTAGTTCAGTGCTCAAGGAATGGATGTCCCTCAGAACTGTTTTGAAAAATATCCCTAACTGCACCTAGTGTACATAATAGCTCAATTTTGCCTACTTACTCAAGAAGACTGGAATTGGGAGAAATTCTGCTATCCTTTCAGGAAATCTGCTCACAATGCAAAATTGTCCTGACTCACTCAGATTCTTGTAATGATGACTGTACGTTGTACAGAAAATACTGCAGAACTGTCAGATAAACTAACAAAATTCAGAGTCTGTTTCTCTGTCCTTTTATGTTATAACTGACAAATGAAAATGGCATTTATTTTCTATTTTCTGTCGAAAATAGTCGTAGATATGTGCAAGTGTTGCAATCAATGTCCATCTTGTTTAGTTGCACTGTTAAGTTTGTTCCTTTCTGAAGAGACTGCAAAACTCAACACAGGAGTGAAGTCTTCTTTTAAAATAAATCCTACTTTGTGCTCCAGTTGTTCACAGAAATTTTACCTTAGTGGTTTGAAATTCTGTAGAAGGTCAGTTACATAAATAATCTGATTTATTTTTCATAATGAAGGTACTCAAAAGAACTGTGCAGCAATTCAATACGCGATTGTCGGTTTTGCTACAAATACTGACTAGGAATATCATGATCACGGCTTTTAACTCTCAGTTTTCAGGAACGGTTTATGTAAATATACTGCTTGTCTAACATATAGACTAGAATTTAGTCATCTTCTAGCAAAAAATAACTGTACATAATAACTATGATCAGTGCTATACCAAGTCCTAGCAGTTAACACCAAGAAAAATGTTTCTACATTCTAAAATTTTCCTATCAAATTAAGCAATACACTCAGAAGATTGCTATCAGAATTTCATAGAATCATAGAATCATCATTAAGATTGGAAGGGACCTCTATAGATCATCTAGTCCAATCCCCAAATTGCATAATATAAATTATTTACTTCTATTGTTTTTTCACTTTAGTGAGGTTGTTTTTACAGGATGCTTTTGGACATAAAGTAGCATTATTAGAGAATGTGGAATATCTCTAGTAGGCACTGCAGAAGTTGTATAAACGGAAAGGTCCCGGTTTCTTTATTTCTCAGGGATTTATGTACTAATGTAATGCAAACAACCTGCTTTTTATTGTCAACAGTATTAAGGTATACTTATCTTGATAAAAGCTTTTGGAAACATCCAAATAAATGTGTTTCATTTTAATCTCAAGAGCTAGAAATAGAATAATATTTGTTTCTTACATGGAAAAACTCCCAGGAGTGAGAGAAGCAAGGGTAATTGGATCATTAATGGAGTCAGGCAGTGTAAGCTGGGGGAGTTGGCAAAATTATTTTGTTTTTTTCATCAAAATGAAAGATGATTCATTTATTCAGAATTTAGTATTGACCAATTTTCGTCCACACAGCAAAATGTGGAATTTCATCTTACAAAATAGCCCCAGCAAGCCTAATTTCATGACCCAGATCTTGCATCTTAAATGAACTACAAGAATTTTAGTTTGGATGTAATCTCTACTATAGCACTCAAGACTGGACTATTAAGACCTCTTAGCCACATCTGCAGCACTGTGTCCAGTTCTGGGCCCCACAGTACAAGAAGGATGTGGAGCTGCTGGAGAGTCCAGCGCAGGGCCACGAGGATGATCAAGGGCCTGGAACATCTGCCCTGTGAGGAGAGGCTGAGGGAGCTGG
>JAWLRI010000471.1:264212-315019 GCA_034781795.1 Crypturellus tataupa | reverse complement strand
TTCTTCACTGTGAGGGTGACAGAGCCCTGGCACAGGCTGCCCAGAGAGGCTGTGGAGTCTCCTTCTCTGGAGATCTTTAAACCCGCCTGGATGCCACCCTGTGCCACGTGCTCTGGGGCACTAGATGATATCTAGAGGTCCTTGCCAACCTTAATCATTCTGTGATTTTGTGATTCTGTGATTTAATTTTTGTGTAGACTCAGATTCACAAGCAGAGGAAAATGCATACACTGATACCATTTGCTGCTACTTTTGTTTTCTATTACAAAGAGCCTGTAGAGTTCTTAGAAAAAAATCTTTTCCACAGAGAGTCAAGATTCATGCAGTAAAGGCGGCCTGAAAAACGAGAGCAACAGAAAGCACAGATCAGAAAACTCCTGACTGAGTCTAAAAACTGTGTTAAAGATGATGCCATCACTGGTTTAAAATGCATGGAGAACGTCTTCTATGGGAAGTGGTGCTGACTGGAAGATGAAAGGGATAGAGAAATCAGAGTGGTGTCAAGAGACCCTGAGTGGAATCCCAACCTCGGATGAGGAGACCACAAATAAGTAGTTAGATGCAGTTTCTGCCCAAAAGAAATTCACTTCTGTCTGGAGGCCCTGCACATCTTTAAGGCTCTGCACACTTCCAAATAACATTTCAACACATATTTATATACACAGTGTTACTGGAAAGAAAATAAAGAATGAGGGAGGAGCTTTGCTCCTTTGCCAGACTCAACAGTACACCACCTCACTTAATGCAGGTCAGCAAGAGAGCCCAGCTTACAAATCTTAGATTGTCCTGAATTCATTTACTCATTTTGCATTGTATAAAATCCAGCATTATCTATGGGTTGAATAGAACTAAAAATTCCATGTCATCAATAGCTTTTAGTAAGTGCAGCTGCCTCTGTGAAATATTATGTCTCTTCTACTCTCCTGGCCAAATGGATACAGCAAAAACAGAGAAATTTCTAATTCCAAAGTTCTTTTCTTAGTCTAAGGATGGATTTCAATCCTTGGCCTAATATTTTTGGGAAGAGTGTAAATAAAGATATGAAGAAGTCTCAGAACAGGAAATTAAAGCTGCATGACTTACTGTGATATGAGTGTAGCACAATATGCATCATCATGCAGCTTAATTGCAATTCCATTGCATTGGAATTCCATTGCAATTGAAGCAAGCTTCTCCCTAAAAAAAAAGAACAAACATGGAACCAGTGGCATTTACGGCAGAAGAAATCAGTAAATTTCTGTTTAGGAGGTTTAAGATAAATCCCAATACTTAAGCGCTAGAATGGACTCTAATAACAGTTTTCAAATGGAAGGTAGAGAAACTAGTATACTGTAGCCAATATCGAATTAATGTCGGATTAAATAGAAGACTTTTCCTTGAGAGCTTTTAATCAGAAAAAATGAACATAAGGGATTTCTTCTTTCTTTATTTCTCATTTTATTTTATTTCATTTCATTTTATCTAGTATCTTGCAGTGATGGACACTCATTCATTAGACACTTGAACACAAAGAGTCCCAAGTTTCTGATGTTATTCCTTTGGTCAAACTTGTAAGAAAACTTAGCACATTTTCAAAAATGGTTGATAAAGTAGTTCCAAAACTACTCTTTTCTTTCCATAGCCTAGTGTTTTTCCATCTTTCCTGGACAGAGTTGTAAGGGAAGTAATGGAATGGTTTTACCTAACATCACTTGGTGATCTGGCATCATGTCCAGTTTTCCTGCTGTAAAGCTATAAAGTTCCTGATAAGTAATTGCTACATTAAAAAAAAAAAATCTTTCTAAGATTGGGATGAGCAAATTATCCTTGTTGCTGCATTTGACTGAATATTGACACTGATTTATACTCATATGGATGCCATGTACTTTGTTACTTAATGTATTTTGATTACCATTTTTTTTCAGCTCTTTTTTCCTACCAGCTGTTATTCCTGCTCAGATTGGTCAGATGTGAGAGAATGATCGTGTTGCTCTCGTGGTCTCCTATTTTGTTCCCTCAGTGGATGTCACCATATGTTATGTCACCTATATGTTGTATAAATAAACATTCACAAGCAAATTTGGATCTTGCTTTTTTGAAATTTCATTGCTGTAAAAACAATTCTTGATGAATAAGATGAAATGGAGGGCCTGGGCTGACCACTCTAATAAATATCCATAATCCACTGATTCTGCCAGGTTTTCTTGTATTTGCTCTTGGCAGAAAAGAAGAAAAAAAAATGATGGTGTATGAAAATACAGCGTGAAAGTGCAACCTGCCTTATGATGCTCTTTCAATCTGTTTGGAGCCTCTCTGGAGGAATAAAAAGATAGTTTGCTGACTTTGTTTACTTATACAGATATTCTTATGCAGTTTTCCAGTCTTCTGAAAAAATTTTCATGTTCAGTTGGCAAGTTTGTGATTGTGGTATATATGGGGATTCTGGGTTGAAATTTTTTGTCAAGTTATATCAGGGTAAATAATTTTCCTTTCTGGATATTATATCAGTGCTTTGTAAAAATGCATTGCTTAACTTCCATAAGAAAGCATCTACTACAGCCTGGATTTGAACCACCCATTTATTTCTGTGGGCAGCTGAGGAATGCCGTGATGACGATGGGCTACAGCATATGAAAAATTGTGTGTTAATCAAGAAGCATTGCTTGGTTTCTTGATAAAATTGAGCTGAATTTTCATTTCCCCTTTTCTCCAGAAGAGTGCAGACTTCAGGGAAAAGGTGGTGATTTGGCACGCTGTGAGCATAATTTCCTGCCCAAGAAACAGAGATTGGCAAAGGAACAACGCTGAATCAGCATTAGACCCTGCAGCCTTTCTTCCCCACCACTTCTGGGCTTGCAGCCTGTGCCTTGCTGTGTGCAAGACATTAGAGTACATCCCTGCAGCCACTAGGTTTTTTTCCCATTTTCTACTGTGCAATAGGATCTGTTTAGACAAACATCCAAACACTAAGCTGAAGTTACCCATAGAATGGTTTGCCCTTTTCAGTCTCTCTCTCAGCAGGTCATTGCTAGCAATCCTTCAACACACACCAGGCTTTCTTCAGAACAGGGCTAGTTTATCTTTCCTTGTTGAAATTGTATTTGTTCTCTCCCTGTAGCGTTCAAGATGCTGGGACATTGTGTATCCTGTCTGCATAGCAGAAGCATCAGACACTATCTTTCTCCTGACTAGTTATATACAAAAGTATTTTCTCCATCCTCACATCTGAAGGACCTCCCACAAAGATTGTTACCTTTACACAATTCTTACTAGAATTTTGTTAGTGAAAAGTTGAAGTTGCATAGTCAAACATTCCCATGTTAGTGAATACCAAACTGGATACAGTCATCTTTGCATGTGCATCACAATACACTCATAATTGTCCATCTGCTTCCTTGTCAAGACAGTCCTAGCTTTTCTCCCATTTTCCTCTGCTCTCAGAATTCTTCCTAGCCTCCTTCTCTTTCCTAGTTTTTGGTCCTGCTCTACCTCTTTGGCTTATTTTTTTTTTCCTCCTACTGCTGTAATTCTTCTACTGTAGTTCCTGTGTACCTTTTCATACCCAGTGAGTTATCCATCTGCATCCGAGTCAGAGAAGTAGTAGAGGTGAGATCCTTGATCTTTATGTACATGTCCAGTGTTCCTATTGCCTACAACAAGAGCAATTTTGAGGGAAAGCCCTTTTTTTTTTTTTTTTTTTTTTTGACTTCTCCAGCTCCTAAAGAACCTTAAAGAGTGCTCACTGCAAACACCATATTGGGAAAATTAGCCCAAACCTGCCTCTCCTTAATCTGCAGAAACCAAGATTTTTCAAAGGTCTTTCATTGGACCATACTCAAGAATAGAAAAACCTACCATAGGAGTGCCTCTTCTCACCTCCTCCCTCTCCCTCTTTCTGATTTTTGTGCACATGATAAAGGTAAGAGTTTTGTCAAAAGCATGAGAACTTTCTCAGGGTGGCTGAAAAATGTGCACCTTTTACATCGTAGCAATAATTGAAAATCCCTCAGTTTTCCCATTAGTGTTTATTTTTGTCATAGAACTGCAGAGGTAGGATATTTTCAGTCTTTCTAATTGCAAGGTCAGAGCTACTTGATTTGCTTTTTTGTCTCAACCAATATTTCACAGTACTGCACTGAACTCTGCTTTTCTTTCTTATGCGTTATTGACATGCAAAGCTCCCTTTCTTTTCACCCTTCTTTTCACCCTTTCCAGTAAAGAAACATTCATGTCAACTTCTTCATAAAGGTAATGATCCTGAATCATCAGGTCCAGAAACACACACTGAAATATGATCTCTTGGATCTAGTATTTCCAAGGAAGAAAAAGAAATACAGTCGAGGAATTAGCTTAGGAAGGAAAGCTTATTCATTTAAATATTATTTCAAAATTGCTCATGTGACAAGATACAGTTCCTTATTTACAACCCAGAACTTCCTTGTATCTTTCAAGCCTTAAAAACCAAGAAGGATTTGCTAAAGTGATTCAGTACAGAACGTTTTTCCTGCACAGCACAAATTAGTCTTCTGCATCCATTTGATGTGAAAGAGAGAAGAGAACAAAATATTTGATAATGGCTGTCTACCTGCTCCTGATTTTTCTCTTTCCTCTTACTACTTGTCTTCAAATGTCTGGTAAGTCTTTGTCCTCCTCGGAATATGGAGATTAGCAAGTGCTCTTTCTTGTGCCTTCCTGTTGTTCTTTTTGGTGGGAGTCTTGATCTGTTAGAGTCATGTAACTTGAAACAGTTTCATTCAGCTCTTAAATTGGTAATACTCATACAGGTCTGGCGTGTCTTTAATCCCTAAAGCTACCTTCCCAAGGAGGGATATGAGCGAAAGAAATGTGTGAACAGACATAGGTGTAACATACTAAATGTTGATTCTTGAAAATGAACTAGCTGAATGTGAACAAAAGGTGGTCTAGAACTACACCATTGGAAGTCGAAATAACTCAGATGTACAAGATCTCCTCTGACCATGCACAGAACCACCGGCTCATGTGCTGCATTGAATAGACAGCACATATAGACTATGGCATACTGATTAGTTGCATGTTATAATCATTTTCCAAGCTGAAGGCTGAAGATGAAGGACATTAAAAGTTGCTCTCTGCTAGATTTCAGATGCTCCTACTGCTGAGAGGAAAGAAACGCTACCGTGTCTGCAACTCTTTCCCTCAGGAAACTCCCAGCTAGAGAACGGGTGGGAGTCCGGTACTACCACTTAAGCAGGGGGCAGTGCTGATCTAATCCACTGCAGAAGAATTTCTCTTGCACTTCTTTCTGGGCAAGACCAAGCTTGCTCTAACTATCCTCTGTCAACGTGGGGAAGCACGGCTACAACAGCAGAGCTGTGCTCAGGGGATGCTGTCAGCTTGTGTGGTGGCTCCACAGCCTTTCATAAATGCTGACACCAAGGATGTTCCAATGCTCCTGGCACTCCCTATAATCAAACAAGTTATGAAGCCACTTTTAACTGTTTTGCTTGCTCCTGGCAAGAAACTTTGACAGCAATACAATTTAATGGGACGTGAAAGCAATCTGTAAGATTACTGTCATTTACAGGGGGAGCTAGGGAATGCAAGGCCATCTGCAGAAATGGTCAAGGTTTAGAACAGGGTGAAGTTTGTAATGTAGTCCTCCCTGTTTGAAGTTGGTTGTAAGAAACATTCTTAACTCTGTTGCGCAGTGCCTCACATTTCTATTTAAAAGTGTTGCTATAAATGACACTTAGGATTCTTAGGGAGCTTAACTGCTCAAAACTGAACTGATGGTACTGGAAGTTGTGGTTTCCCTCCTAAGAAAATCACAAGTTGAACTCTGCGAACAGTTTGTTCAAGGTTGCCAAAAACTCCCAAAATAGTTAATTAAAAAGGAAAAATGGTGAAATTATCCAAAGAGCTGAAAAACACAATGTACTTTTGGTCAAGTATAACAGTGATTAAATTTGGAACTTGTAAAATATTATATATATATATATATATATTTATTTATTTATATATATATAAATATATTTTATTATTTTATATATTTTTTAATAGCTCAAAAGGATTTTTACATACGAAGTTGAAGGCTGTTTAATGTGCTGTATGATAGTGGAAATTTGAGGAACTCATGAAATTTAGCATAGGTCATTTCTGAATGACATTTTAAGAATAGTGTGTTTTAAGGAGATGTCTGAAGGGCATTTTCCTTTGAATTAGCTATATTTTTAGTTTCTGCATATATACTTCTTAATAACATTTTAATGAATATTTATATTAACGGTGATAAATCTTCTTTGATTGCTTTCTTTATGGACTAACTAACTTTTCACTTTTTGATGTAGCAAACTGTCAGATATCTAGTAATAGTAACCAACCTATCTCCTATTTGATCTCTCCTCAAATTTGAATTTCCATTTTATCTTGCAGAGAGTCGAATATTTTCAATATATGATGAAGACAGCAAGCTCTGTGCCCAAGTGCAGAACAGAGTCTCAGTCATAACCACCACGTGTGAGGAGCAGAACGAGTTCCAGAAGTTCAGGTGGATCTCGGCCACGCAGCTGCTGAGCGTGGGGCTGAAGCTGTGCCTGGGGGTGCTCTCCAGGGACGACGGCGATGACGCTATCATCTCTTTGGAAGTCTGTAACACGACAGATAAACGGCAGTGGTGGGAATGCAGAAATGACACACTTGCAACCCTAGGCAATGATTTATTTTTCAACTATAGCAAAGGAAAGGGAAAGAAAATCAGGCTGGAGAAGGGATCAAGCAATGGGAGTAAGTGGAAAATCTATGGAACCACAGACAGTGTGTGCTCTCAGCACTATGAAGGTGAGTTGTGAAAATTAATCTCTACCTTTCCAAGTAACTTAGCTCCTCTATTTTTAAAGGAGGAGCTACTAACTGCCTGTCCATTTTTCACCGTGACCTCAGTAACAGAGCTGACTACAAAGAGGAGAGTAGAAATTCAAAGCAAATATGACTTAATAAAATTGTGCCTAATGTAAAGAGAGTAGTTCTGTTAAACAGAAGTATAAAAAGGCAGAAGCCTCTCTTATAATCTGATTGGGTGATGGGAATTCTATTGGTGCAGAAACACCAGGAGGAGATGTGTAACTAACTCCTGTAAAATCTGTCATCTGATCCATTTGTGGAAGGAGAGGGGAATTCTGTTATATTTAATTTTTATTGTTGACTGACTTGCTTTGGCCACGCATTGTTTCTAAAAGAAAACAGTATTCCGTCTTTCTTTGTTTTCCAGGTACAAATTGTGGTTAAACCTGGATTATTAAAAAAAAAAAAAGTTATAGTTTTTGTGATTAATTTAAAAGTTGAAATTATTTCAAGATCAATTTAGTATTAGAAATGAGATGGCTATTCATATCTATGCGGATCAAAGCTGAGGTTACACCTAAAAACATAAATTTAAACATGTGCTGTCCTTAACTACCCCCTGATGATAATTGAAGAATAGTGCTTTAATGGTTTAGAGTGCAGTAAGTAAGTTCTAACATGCTGATAGAGGAGCACTAGAGAGCCAGATCTCTCTTTTCTTGCATTATTGTCCTTCTTGGGTTATGCAGATCTAGGCTTACGCATTTAATTTTCTTTCTGCAGTGACTCTGGCAGGGTGGGAAGTTATATAACAAGGGATGAAATGTAGACCTGCCCTACAACAGTTCTAGCTAGAATTAAGTTTGTCATAATTTTCTTCAGATAACAAATTACACCGCCTAGGGATGGGAGAGTCACTTCCCAGCAGAGTCACTTCTGAATTTAAAATGTAACTCCTCATGAGGATTAACAAATACATTCCAAGCCTCCTCAAACACCCAAGAAAAAATCCCAAATATCATCCAAAGATAGGATTTTGTGTTCGATGGGAGACTCTGAGACACAAACACATCTGGAACACTGCTTCAGGTGATAGCATTATAGCAGAATAAATTGGTCAGAAGTTACTCTGACTCTGGCTAAATGAAGATTGTTTAATTCTGGACCTTTATTCTGGATATCTTGTCCTAGTCATATCTGGTGCAAGAGCCTTAGGAGACTTCACAGTAATTAGGTAATGAAATGTTTTCTCTCCATCAGCTCTTGCATAACTCAGCTAAACAGCTGTATGTAGCTAGAGAGCCAGGGACTGCTAGGAAGTGCTGTCTATATGCAGACACTATGATCAACCTCTGATATCAGCTGATTACTGTTGCTCTTCATTTCTGTCCTTAGATGTGTTTACTCTGGGAGGAAATGCCTTTGGTGCACCTTGTGTATTCCCGTTCAAGGCCGATGGTAAATGGCATGCCCAGTGCATACCTCAGAGTAATGACGCAGGCACTCTGTGGTGTGCAACAACTTCAGATTTTGATAGAGACCAACTTTATGGAAATTGTCCATTAAAAGGTAATTCATTCATTAAAAATCAGGAAAGGCATTAGCTAAAAGTTTCATCTCTTTTCATTGTCAAAATCTGTTCAGGATATGGAAGTAATATTAGAAAACAAACTAGATTCAGGTTAGTCTAGTTTACTAGTGAACTATGTAATGCAGAAATGAGGTTGGCTTTCACTCTTTCTCTCTGCAACTGAAATGAGAAGTACTCCTGCAGTACTTCAGGCAGAGACTAGTGGACATGGGAAGCCCAGGAAAAGCTATCACCATCACAATCTCAGAGGATAATGTTGGAACCTATAGGACAAGGAAGAGAAAACCCTTAAGAGTAAGGGAGAAGAAAAGCAGGGCAAAGGAAGTGCAGAAAGACGTGCACAGGAGAAGAGAGAGAGGATGTAGGAGAGCCAGGAGACAGCAATATATCATAGTATGGAGCAGAAAATGGGAGAGATGGCATGAATGGCAGGGCACAGGACACAGTCTTGAGAGACAGGGTGGAGAATATAGGAGGAGAGCCTGAGGTTAGGTAGCTTGAGGTAGGTAGCAAGTGTACAGACTGAGAATTTCTATATGGGAAATAGAGAAATCTGTATGTACGGATAGAGTGTATCAGTGAATGGCTTAAAGTGAAGTGTGGAAGAAGTAGATGAGTTATGTGAATTAAAAGACCTGGGACAGTAAATGTGGAATAACCAGGTTTGTAAGGAAAATAATTCCTTAGATTATTAATAATATTGAACACAGAGAGTATCTATAAACATGTCAAAGTGTGTGTGAAAGCTTAGAAAATCATATGGATACATAATTTTAATCTGCATTGAGGATTTGTTTTCCACATTTCCATGCAAGTATAACTACCTTGTCAAACCGCTGTCACCATATTTTACAGACATCACCCACAATGATGTTTGGAAAAAAAACCCTTTGACAGAAACCTACTATCAGATAAACTCACAGTCACTTTTGACATGGCACCAAGCAAGGAAGAGCTGCCAGCAGCAGAATGCAGAATTACTAAGTGTCACAGACCTTCATGAAGAAATGTTTTTGTTAGGTAAAGTAAACAAAACAAAACAAAAATCTTGTATGTGGCTAAAATGTAAGTCCAACTAAAGAATATTACACGTGGATGCTTATAAATATTTATAAGGTTAAATATCTTGTGAAAATAATAGGTCTTTGTGGCATCCTTAAAAAGCTTGTCACTTTCTCACAAAACATATATTAAAATAACAGAAAAAAACAAGTTCATATGCACTTTAAACTTTTCCAGATTTTGAACTTTCACTTCAAGTTTTCTTGAGTAATTTCAGTGACAGCAGAATCAGATGCACTTAATAACTTGTCTGTGCATTTCTTTTGAACATTTAGGACTCACTAGTGACCTAGGTGTTAATGCTAAGCTCTGGACTGGTCTTTTTGGTGCGCTTGACAGTGGCTGGCAGTGGACAGGGGGTAATCCTTTCAGATACCTGAACTGGGCTCCAGGTAAGTGTACTTTTCTGAAATCATGATCAGTATGTGGGCCAAAATTCCCTTCTGTTGTCCAGATTTCTATTATCTAATTTCTTTGGTTTCATGGAATGGTCATAGGTCCTAGGAGAACAGGGAAAACTAGGGTATTACAGTAATACAGATTGCAGCAGAGATGGATTATCATGAATTCTGGATTTCCTATAAAAGGCAAATAATTAATGCAAGAAAACATTTAAATTTATGCATCTGCACCTTCCTTAGTGTTTTATTTTCCATCCGGTTTTCTCAACAGGCATATTATTCAATTCAAAGAAAAAACCCTAGAACAATGAAATATGTTCTAGAGAAACATCGCATAAAATACATTTTCAGTTTTTCTCCTCAGTTGTTATTTATCTATGACATTTACCTGATGAATTTTGACATCTTAATAAGTCTCTGCTATTTTCTTAGCATCTAACTTATCATGTAGCTGTTTGTGACAGAAAATGCAAAGCACAAGCATTCCCATGGACTTACATACACAGTTCAATGTCTCAGTTAAGGAGGTTTAGTTGCCTGCAGTTCTACCAGCACATACGAATTGTGTCTCACCTCATCTTTTATGAAGGATTTTTCTGTATGTTATGGTAGTCCAAACACACTGAGTTTGTTCTCAAGAAGTACGTGGGAGAAGAGGGGGGAAATGATAAGGGATTCTCCCTTATCACCACTCTCATTCTGAGGAATAATGCAACAATGGCTTGGTGGGTGAGGAGACTTGCGCATAGTTCCCTGTGGTGACATAAAAATAATGATATTAGAAATTGTCTGTATGTTGTGCCTTTTTTCCTAAAGGAAATCCCTCTACGGAATCTGAAAAAATATGTGGGACCTTCCAAGGTAGGAATGGAAAATGGGAAAACCACGAGTGTAATCAGAAACTGGGATATATCTGCCAAAAGAGAAACTCCTCTTTAGATTCCTCCACTATTGCCTCAAGTAAGTTGGTCAAAAGTAAGACTGGTTGGGCAGCGAGTGAGAAATAATGGGCAGATGCCAGTATTGTGTATTTGAAGTGACACTACATGTAGCCTTCCGTCTTGCATGTTGTCAAAAGTGTTACTCTAGCCGAGCCTGGTCAACACTCAGAAGGCTTTCATTATCTTCTTAATTTTAAACATGATGTCTACTGTCCCACAAAAGGCCACTTGGAAGATCCCAAGGCACTGAAGAAGGGAGAGTTGTTTAGTCACATGATCTAGATCATGAAATACTGATGAATATTCTGTGATCTGCAAAATACTCTAGAGTTGTGCCCTGCAAAAATGTGTGATGCAGAACTCATATTCCACATGCCCTCCCTGACCCTTTCTGCTCTGTCCAGAATATGGGCACCCTTTCCCATTTGTGCTCCCTTTGGCATACTCAGATCTTGTCTTCATTAAGAAAACGTTTTGCAGTTAGTTAACATGGGAATTCCCAGCACGCTGTCAACTCTGCACTATATTTCCATCAGCTGCATCTATACTAATAAATAAGATTATTCCCTGACTCCAAGGATGAATGATACGCCCTAGCAAGAACCCTTATACTCTCACCCTCAGCGTGGCTACATCCAAAACAGATTACTTGGAGTGTTTCCTGGCCCATATTAAACTCCAGACCATGGCTGGACATTTTCTATTAATATGCAAGTTTACAAAGGTCAGAAATACATCTAGGGAGCCTGATAATGACTGAACAAGTTCCATGATTGCATGCCGATGCCCAGGCACGCCTCCTGCACTCTCCAGTTTGCTATTACGGGCATAGACCACAGGAGCGTTCAACAAAGTGCTATCTGACTGACCATACTAAATTCATACCAAGCAATAGCTGTGGAAGGGGGTGTGCTGCATTTCCATGCAGCTGCTATTTTTACATGATACAAAATGAATGTGTTTGGGCTCTCTGGATTTATGCTCTGAGCTGTGCAGGAGTACCAGATGGTTATCAACAATTGGTATTTCCAGAGAAAAGCATAGAAAATCTTCAAAATTCAGAGATAAAGCTTCTGGTAGAAATAGAGGCCCCATTCTGGAAAACATGGCTATCCCCCTAGCTGAAAAGGATTGAGCACAAAGTAGTGCTCTGCTAGGCTGCATGCCAAATTACTTTGTATTTATTTCCTTCAGTAAAAGAGTTCTTGGGTAGGGAGTAGTGAAAAAAATAAACATATCAATACCTGCTGACAGGAAAATATTCTTCAAAATACACATTTATTTTTCTTCTCTACTAGTATGCGCTCCAATATTTCAAGTATTTGTCAATACTGGTCATTTTCTTTTTGATTATAAGAAAGCACTCAGCAGTATCGCTCATTAATTTTTTGATATAACTCTTTCTAGGTGACATAAAGCCTATTAAATGTCCCAGAGAATGGGTGGCCTATGCAGGTCATTGCTATATAATTTATAGAACACCAAAAATATGGAAAGCAGCACAGTCTTCCTGTAGAAGAGAAGGTGGAGAGCTGACGAGTATTCATAATATCGAGGAGTACAGTTTTACACTGTCTCAGCTTGGGTACAGTGAGTATTCCTGATGGTCATTCTTTCACTTGGAATTAAAATGTCAGTATTATAGATTTGATTGTAACTATGATCTTAAGGATATTTAAAAAAAAATGTGATGGGAATGAGCTTTCTTGCTCACGCCGTCTCCCATGGGTGTGAGGTGTGGTGGTTTCCTTTTAAGACATAACCGCATAACCGCAATTACGCTTGTGTTCCCAGAGGCTGACGATGAGCTGTGGATTGGTCTAAACGACTTCAGGGTTCAAATGTATTTTGAATGGAGTGATGGGTCACCAGTGACCTACACCAAATGGCATCAAGGGGAGCCAGCTCACACACATGATGAAGCAGACTGCATCATTATGAAGGGAGAGGTAAAAATTTCTCACATTCTATTGCTTTCTATTGTCAACCAGGCCCCTCCATCAGTGAAACAGTGATTCAGAATATCTTAGTGTGGAGGGATCCTGGAGACTAGATACAGGAGGAGTACAAGAAGTAATGCAGACTGTCTGCTCTGAAGTAATTGTAACAAATCCCCCATCTGAAACTGATTCAAGTAACTCACACACAATATGGCTGATTCTAGTTGCATAAAACGATTCTTGGTGCAAGGATGTTCATATATTTCCCCTAAACCACCCAACATATATGTTTATCAGAGTCAGTTTGGAAGCTGATGTTGCTGGAGCCACAAAAATTAAGTACAAAAAAAATCTACCTTATGCTCAGCTTAAAATGACATGTCAGAATGCTATAGAGAAAGGCTTATGTGCTTCATATTTTAATTTATCCAAAGTTTCTTTTCTAGTGTCATTGGGGTATATGAATGTTATAAACACTAATCTAGTGAGAAAGAAAGCAGCAGAGCATTTCTTTACGCTTCTCAACAGCCCTTGAACTCTTAGTGCACGCTACACTAATTCCGAGATTTCTCAGGAAACGTTAACTGCACTGCATTCAGGGGCACTGGAGAAAGCAGCAAGGCAAGGAAGAGAGCTGAAATGACCTCAGCCAAATGTAGAGGTCTGGTTCTGTCAGGGGTTGGTTAATGTTCAGATCGTTATCTGGAATTTTTTCAGCCTTCTTTTTGTGCTCTCTCCTTACCATGCTCAGGATGGCTTCTGGGCCGACAGTGTGTGTGAAAGGAAACTTGGTTACATCTGTAAAAGGAAGCCTTTGGCAGAGGAATCAGAGGAAGCTGAGGTTACTTACCCAGGCTGCCAGAAAGTAAGTGTGAAAGAAAAGCAGTGATTTATTCATGTTGCCACATCTTACTTTAACTCTCATGATGTTTAAGTTGTAGTCCTAAAAAATAGCTAATATTTATGTACTGACACTCCTTTCATTAATAGCTGGTCACTTCAGATTCCATAAAAACTACTCTCTGCAGAGTACGTCATTATTTTTTGAGCTGTACCCCACAGGGTGCTGATGGCCCATTACCTTTCTCAGTTCAGTCTGTCTACTACAAAAGTCCAGGAATATTTGCACAAATTATTTTGCAGTTTGTTTGTAATATAGCCCGTTGCAACTAGCAGGAAAAAAAATAATAGCACCACTTGAGTTACACAGGACAAAAGCAAACCAGGCTTTACACAACGAATAAGTGCTCATGAACATGCATTCCCGCTCCAAATAATAACCAAGGCCCACCACACAGGAAGACAAGGAATTTTTGATCTTGTGGGTTCTTTATCAAGGAGGAAAAAACAGAGTTATGGCAATTTGATTTTTCTCTTCTTTTTTTTTTCTCACATTAATTTTAACTTAGGATGTAGCATTAAAGTACCTTTTAGATGTGCATAGCATTGTGCAGTTTTACAAAACCTCCTGTGCATTTCTGCTGTTTACATTGACAGGGCTGGATGAAGCATGGTTTTTACTGTTATTCCATGGGACAGATGCCAGCAACATTTTCAGAAGCAAAGCAGACCTGCGAAGCAAACAAAGGTTATCTGGCTACTGTGCAAGACAGGTGTGGAAACATAACTCTTCCTTTCATAGGTGCAACTAGGATGGGGGGACCAAAAGTCACCACATCCCCGTCTGCAGTTAGTAATAATGTCTAACGTGACTCTGCTCCTGTTGCAAGACAGGACTGAAGCAGGGGCTTTATGTCATCAGTGCAGGTGCTTAACACTATGCTAGTACTTGTCCACACTCTTGCTGACCCCAGAAATTAAATAATGGAGCCAACCTCCTCTGCACCTCGAAATTGCCAGAATGTTTTAAAACTCATTGAGCTAAAAATAAGCAAATGAATGTGCAACTATTCATTTATTCTGATGTTGAGCTTTTTATCTCTTTTTTTTACACATAGAGGGAAAGGGTAAGGGAAAACTTACCCTTTCTGGAATAAAATTAGCCTTCTTCCTACAATAACAAGATTAAAATATTTAGATCCTAACACAACCCTCAGTAAAACTCTGAATTACTTATTTTTACAGAGTAAACAATACAAATGTGTTAATCTAATTACTCTTTGGCTTGTTCATTGGCTGTTCATTGTAGAGTACAGAATCCCTCTAAATTATAAACATAATTTAGATCATAAATTGATAATATAAACAAAATTTACCCAATGAATATAATTTTAAGGGTAAGATAATTGCTTTTGTTTCTATCTATGCTAATATTTTCACATGTTAAGAAATCACTTTTTAACTTTGCCAACTTTGCTTGAAGAAATGAACAAATCAGGATAAAATTTTAGTTAAACATAATTTTGGAACTTATTCTTCACAGATATGAACAAGCATTTTTGACTTCTGTAATTGGATTCAATCCAGCAAAGTATTTCTGGATTGCTCTCTCCGATGTGGAAGAGCAAGGGACCTTCCAATGGGCCAGTGGCGAAGGGGTCACATTCACTAACTGGAACTCAGGAATGCCAGGTACACAGTGTGTAACAGCACTGAAGGATTTCTAGACTAGGAGCCCCAAAAGTTTGGCTTTCAAAATAAAAGTGCCATTTTGACACTCTTCTGTCTTAAAGCTGTAGAAATGAAAGTACCTCCCACTGTACTAAATGAAAGGGATGGTGGAACAGGCCCAACTGGCCCTCTGGGATTGAGTGTGTCTGTTGGTATTATTTTCTCTTTGTTATTTGCTCATTTGACATTTTGGTTCTTCATAGTGTAATATTACAGAAAGGTGGTAAAATAATGTGACGTGAAATTCATATGAGCTATTGGTATCCATACAGAGTGAGGCCAAGTAACTTTCAAATTGACAGAACATGCTTTGAGAAGATGCGGATCTTTATCAATTAGGTCTGTAAATTTTATGTTTCATGAAGGAAGGGAGTCAGGCTGCGTGGCCATGACAACAGGAACTTCGGCTGGATTATGGAATATTTTGAACTGTGAGTTAAAAAACATGTTTCTCTGCAAGCAACTGGTTGAGGGAGCGACCCCTCCTCCGCCCCCAACAACGGCTCCTCCTCCGTCGTGCCCAGAGGAGTGGCGCTCCGTTGCTCAGAGCAGCTCCTGCTTCAAAGTAGGTATTTCACTTTCCGTAATTTCCGTAATATCTGATACAGGCATTAACCGCCCGCTTTTTGTAGCTTTTCCAAGGGGAAAGGGAGAAAATGCAATCATGGTTTGGTGCAAGAGATTTTTGCAGAGCCATCGGAGGAGATCTGGCCAGCATCCATAGTGAAGAAGAACAGAATCTAATATCTAGCTTGTGAGTATCAACCAAACATTTTGTTTAGATCTAGGATATAACACATTAAAAAACGAACAAGAAAAACCTTCTACTTTCCTAGAAGATATAAAATATTTCAGATGATCAGTTTCTTCTCCACAAAAGTAATGTGTATCTTGGCAAATAAGTAATCATCAGATAGAAGGAGATGAGAAAAAGGGTTTTTAGCAGGTCTTTGGGAAGAGGGTACGCTCTACTGAAGCAGCAGCGATATGTACAAAGAGAAAAGAAGGAATATCAAAGCTGATTTCAGTGGAGTTTAATTCAAAAAGACAAAACAGTTTTTTAGCTCACCTGTAGTTGATCAGTGGATCAAATGCTCTTGATTAAAGAATTACTTTATGTTGCAAAAGGTTCCTTTCAATCTCTTAATTAATAGAAATATTTTGAGATTAAGGAAAGCCTGATATTGACGCACTTATACATATGTTTAGCTAAAGGCTATGAGTACTGGCAGCTCTGCTTTCAGATCTAAACTACCTGGCAGGACCAAGGACTTAAAATATATTTTCATTTGATGCAATATTTGTGGTATCATGATTCTTGTGATGCTTCCCATGAACTCTTTTTCACTGCTTTGTGATTTTGTAAGACTCTGTTAAGTGATACTTCAAATGCCAAAACACTGAGAATGTAATGATATATAGTCTTCTTCTCTATTTTCCACTGTATTTCATTGTCCATATTTGTATGTAATCATTCAGAGAGAGAAAATATCATTACTCATCTTACTGGATGGGTTTAAATGCGCTGGATTCTGACAGAGGATTCATATGGAGTGATGGTTCACCAGTGAGTACCTTTCTTGTTTCAGCTGTTTGTCTAATTCTCCATATACATCTTGTTGCATGACACGTCCTGTACTAGCTACAAATGACTCTTAAGTCTTTAATTCTCAATCTCACTCTAGGATTTAGATTTTACTTTTCATTTATTCATAATTATGGATAACAGTATGAGATTTTGAGTATATGCAATATCATCAAAGTTAAATACTTTTCTGTCGTACTTAAGCAAACTTACTTCACACTAATCTCTATGTTCCCGTATGTCAGTAACTCTTAGAAATAATTTTATATGTCTACTCAAGCTAAACTCTGTCGCCCTCACTCTCTTAAGTATATTGAGGACTGCAAGGCCCAGGTGAGTACAGCAGCACATATGGATTGTCTCAAGTGGAAACGTTAAAGCAGGATAATCAATCGACCCAGCGGTCAGAGTATGGTGCCTGGATACTTCTCCTCACAGCTTCACAGGATCACTTCAGCTCTCCTGATAACAAGAAGGAACACAACCTCTTAGCTTGTCAGAATGACTTAAAAATACATAGAAGAATCCTTACTCTATGCAAGGGTCATGTCTTTCTCCTCTCCAGGAGATCTGGCACCAAAACGCAAAACTGACCTTGAAATCAAGTGAAATGAATTCTCCTTAAACAGAACAGACAGTTCTGATGTAAATAGATAGTTTTGATTTAAAAGAAAAAATAATAGTTTTTGTTTCCACTATAGGTAAATTTTGAAAAATGGGCACGTGGAGAACCAAACAATTATGATGGAAATGAAAAATGTGGAGTGCTTACTGGCTACACTAGTATGTATTGGAATGATTTATTTTGTGAACATATGAATGACTACGTTTGTCAAATAAAGAAAGGTAAGGTGAATTTCATCCTTAAAAATCTTTTAGAGATATATATGAATATCCTTTTCAGATCAAATCACACCATCTGCATATATGAAAGCCAGCCATCAAGCACACTGAAGCACTTAATAATTTTCAATATAAATAAAAGCAATCAAAAATGTACATTTTGTATATGAGATACGTAGGTAGGTTTAGAATCCATATGGTGCATGATGAAAATGTGATATCAAGTAGTCTGAAATTATACATAGTTTCTATGGCTTAACTTGTGATTGGCTATGATGTGGCATTTTGCTGAGTGTAAAACATGCTTTAATACATCCTGAAAAAATCTGTAATAAAAAGTAAAACTGAATTCTTCCTACAGTTCATTTTATTCTTGGGAATTAAAAGTGTACATATAACTATAAAAGTATATTTAATTGAGATGTCTGAGAGACGCATAATATAGCTGGATATTGATTTATATTGCAGGAGTGACATTGAAACCAGAACCTACTTTCACATTCAGTAAGTCTTGTTCTTTCTATATCAGCAAGAAATTATCATGTAATGATGCTAATTTCTATTACAGATACTCTGTTTAATGTTTTACCTCCCAGATTCTGAATATAATGTTACTGAAGATGACTGGATAATTTATCGTCACAAGGAATACTACTTTAGTAAGGAAGCAATGGCTATGGAAAAAGCAAGGGATTTTTGCAAGAAGAATGGTGGTGATCTTGTTGTCATTGAGAGCGAAAGTGAAAAAAACTTTCTCTGGAAATACGTAAGGAAAATACATCAGAAAAACAAAATTCTTTGCAGCAGTGAGGCACCTTTATCAGTTGGCTCCTGATATCTTAGAAAGTGTTCCCTATCACAATCAAAGCTACCTTTAATGAGCTTATCTACTTAAAAACTTTACCATGATTATTATTTTAATTGCCATATGTAGAAAAATTCGCAACTTTGTTGCTAGAACACCCTGAGAGCAATGCTTAAAGCCTCTTTCCTACTTAGATGCAAATTATGGTATATTTTTCTTTTGGTTCTTTTCCACCTCATTCTTTTTATAAAATTAAAGATTTCCCCCCCATTTTATAAAAAAATGGCTTCAAATTTTCAGTAAAATGTTTAAGTCAGAATACTTTCTAATAGGAAATGAATAGCCTGATGATTTTACAATTCTTTGGAAAAAGTTTTTATATTCATAAATTTGTATTTAAAACAAATATGACTTCTTACTGTACACATAAGTAAGTGCTAAAACCCAACATTTACTAGTAGGTCTTCAGAAATTCTCACTATAGTTTCCCAAAACTCTTACTTGCTTTATTTTATAGCCTACCTAAGAGATGTTTTTATTTTCTGAGCATAGCCTTTCCCTCTATTCTGGTTTTCTTTCTAGTTATATACTGGAAATCAGGTAAAAGTTTTGCATTTGCGCAGATCAAGCACATAATCCCAGCAGCTCCCTGCACATTACATACTATGCACATTGTGCAACTGAAACTAAAGTGGTTTTGAGACCTTCCTTATTTTATTTGAAAACTGTTTACTTACATTTTTTTTAATTTTTTTTTCTGTATTTCAGTGTTTCTATAAAGACTTGGGTAATAGCTTTTATATTGGCTTAAGTGTGAGCCTTGACAAAACATTTGGGTAAGTAAAGCACAAGCAAAAAAACAGATTTATCAGATATCGTATATGAAGTGTGAGTTTTCGATATGGCTTCAATGAGAGACCACTGAAGTTCAATAACTGACAAAACTGGTCGTTTGCTGTATCTTGGCATAAAGCTTTGTGGCCTTGATCCTTAGGGTAACACTGCTCCCATGATACTTGCACTCTGTTTCCCTTCTCCTTGGTGCTGGGCTCTGCTGTTGCACTCATGTGACTGAGATGCTTGCTGACACGTTTGCAGTGTTGTCCACTTTTCCATGTTAGAAGAAGGAAAAATAGGAGGAAAAGGAGGAAAAATCTGTAGGGATTTTCCAGATGGTAGCATCACGTTACTTGCAAACATTTTAGAATACTGAAATGATCAAAAACAAAACAAAACAAAATGGAGTGATCTCCCAAACCTGCACTGAGGCATCTCAGTGTTTTTTTTTTAGAAATTAAATATAAGCATGGGAGAACTGATAGCCCTTCCCTGGAAGGTAATTTCCAGATAGTTACAATGTCAGAGTCCTGAACAAGACAGCTTCAGACTATGTGGAATCATTGCTCTTCTATAAATATCTTCTGAAGTAAAGTGTACTGGGAATATCCTAAATATTAATTGGGCCTCGGGTGAGTTACAGATATGTTTCCCTTGCCTCTTCTGTGGATGTTGCTGCTTTCTTCTCTTCAGTGCTGCCTCCTGAGATTTCATGCTTGGTCAGATGAGTCGCAGCCTGTCCGTCGCAGCCCTTCTCCTGTCCTCTTCTGTCTGTCCCGGCTGCAAGCCACGGAGGTCTGAGAGCTGCCTCTCCTGCAACTGCTGCTTCCTACACCACATTCAATGCTCAGAAAAACAATTTTGTCTGGTCTTCTCTGCTGCCTCCTTAATCTCTCCTTTCTCTGTGCTGGATGATGCTGCCACTATTTATATTACTCCCAATCTATTACACACTGTTTTTGCCTATTTTGCTCTGTAAGAAGATTTGTAAGTAGAAACAGTTAGGCACCACCTTATGCCTTATTCTTTATTTGTATTTTATCGTATTCCTTATTTGTATTTTACTTGTAGAAATACATGCAGAAGAACATACAGTTGTATAGTCTCCAAAACTCAAAATCTCATTGAGCTGAAATGGTCTGAGAGCCCCTGCCTGGTTATCCTCCACTCCAGTACACTGAGGCCACCTCCCTCTCCCCCCTCTTTTTTTTTTTTTCACTTTATTCTTGGCTGTTGTTTTACAACATTTTTTTTAATCATTCAAGTAGGAAGCATAGGAAGTAATTGTTGCAGAACTGAAAGCATCAGTTACACAATTCAATCTTTGTTTAAACAAAATGGGCTCCTAGAGATCCCCAACATCTCCTTGGAGGATCTTGCCTACCTTAAAGGATCTTATACTACTGTTTGCAGCCCTAGAAAATTGTTAAGCTAAGCTCAGGTTTCTTTTGCTATGCTGCAGGATACAGTATTGTGCTGGCTGTTTTTGTTATTTTTGTTTTGTTTTTAAAGAAAAAAGTTATCAGAGACCAAGAAAATTTGGAGCACTGAAGTGATTACTGTAGACCTGGTCCAGCTCAACAAACTAAGCAGTTGACATAATGATGTTTTTTATTAATTGCAAGTGGGTGACCTTGTTTTACTTGAAAACCAAATGTCTTTGCTAGCAAGGATATTTAAAATTGTATTTAAAATAAAAAATTCTAATGTGTTCTTTAAAAAGAAAAATTTACTTATTTACTGATAGGCTTTTATTTCACAACATGATTTCTTTCAGATGGATGGATGGAAGCCCTGTGAACTATGTTGCTTGGGCACCAAATGAACCCAATTTTGCAAATGATGATGAAAACTGTGTGGTCATGTATTCCCGAACAGGTGGGTACTGTAACAACCTGCTATCTACATGGTATGAGATGGGCTTGGGAGGACATATTCACTACTGGGTTATAATACTGAGCAAAGTGATGATTTAAAAAATTTAGATGATAAATCATGCTGTATTCTTTCATTTATGCCCTTTAAAAAAAATGAACTCTGTGAAATTAACCTGATGGATTATATCTGCAATTTGATTCCTAACTTTATCAAAAATTTTCAGCATGAACAAATCAGTTAAGCATCAAACCGTCTGCAGATAGAGTCAGTATTATTTTCTGCTTTAACCTTTGTCTATTTTATTACAATCTCTCCAAGACATTTGATTCAATTCGTAACAATACAGGGTTTGGACATGGTTGTGATTATTACTGTGCAATCTTATACAGTAATTTAATGAAAAAAATAAAAATAGTGCAATTTTTTTTAATATAGATAGGTGAGAAGGATAATTATGTTGATTCTCACCAAGCACTCTTCCTCTCCTTCGGTGCAATTCACCTTTCCTCCTTTTAATCATTTGTAGTCTGAACATCTGTAGCTGAGATAGTCTTCCACGCTCTCTTACTGGTCAATGGAAGGACATAGACATCTTTGCAGAGTAGATACTATGTCCTGTTTTATATATCTGCTCTAAGTCAAGGATAATTATATCTGTAACTTCATTGAACTATGATGACAAGATCTCCATTGAACATCAGGTGAGACTATCTCTGCTACAGATATCTACCTAGAAATATCTACAGTAATGGGGTGAATGCCTTTTTTTCCCTCTCAAATACAAATACTGCAGTTATTTCTGCTTCCTATAACAGATTATTTTAAAATAAAAAAGAACATCCTAATCTGTTTGATTTTTGTTTTCCTTTTTATCCTAATTATTTCCTCCAGGTGCCTGGAATGATCTCAACTGTGGCAGTGTTGAGAAGTTCATTTGCGAACGGCTCAACGGCACCGTTCGGCCACCCGTTGTTCCCACTTCACCACCGCCAGAGGGTGGTTGTCCAGAAAACTGGGTCCTGTTTAATAACAAGGTGCAGTATTTAAGGGCACTATATGATATTTTTAAAATGACAGGATAAAAAACATGCTGGTTCAGTTTTTCACAGTTGTACCAGGGATTTGGATTTTATCATGAAATATGTTCTGGCTGGGTATATTAAAGAATCTGAATATAAACCACCCTGAAATTGAAATGTTAACCTCTCTGGGGACCAAAGATGTTATAGGAGAGGTTTTGAGCCATATACAAGAGCAGCTTCATACTATATTTATAGAATTCATAGAATTTAACTATTTTTTGATGTTGCCTAAAATGGTTAAGTAGCTTTCCTTGTGTGGGAGCACAGCTCCATAGCTGTAGGATGTTTTCTGCTGCTATGCTCATTTATCTGGCTGTCACAGGTCTCTTGGACACTTCTTCATCCCATGGTTGCTGCTGTCTCTTAAGCTACTGAGGCATCTTCTATGAGCATTCTTAGTTTTCTTTATTTTAGCCTTGCTAAAGTTTTAAAGGAATCCAGAAATAAGCATAGCTGCACTTTATAAGATCACTTTTAGTCTTCTCAAAAGTCATTTCACTATATATATTTAAAAAACATAATTTTCATTAATAAAGTTATAAAAGAAAAATGTGCATTGCTAAGAATACAGCTAGCAATAATGATGATCCTTATGTACGTCACCTAGCTCCATATCTCTTTCTTCTGGATAAGTCTATATGATTTCAGCTTGTCAGAGCTCTTCTGTTTACGGTGCCTGGCTGCTGTCTTTTCTTTCTTCCCTTCCCTCTCAATCATGGGGAAAGAGGCACAAACTCAGAGTTTATTCCCCTTTATTGTAGATTTACCTTCAAGCATTCCCCTTAAGCTAAAATCTCTCTCTCTTCCTTCTCCTGGAATGGAAGCTCCCAGAGGCTCCTTCCTTGACTCTTCTCTGTTTATTTAGTCCCCACTTCTCACGGTCACTGAGAGACCTTTCCTTCACGAACTTTATTTTCCCCAGGTTGCTCAATTAAATTTTTTGTTGTATATTTAGATCAGCACATTCCTGGTTGTATGTTGCTTGTATGGTAAATTCACAATTTTTTTCTTTTCCACGGTTTTCATTCTGATCCTGTGATTATCCTATGTAAAGCAGGCATGGTATCACAAGCAGGGCAACTGGAAGCCAGTATGCTTAACTGCAATAACATGTCTTATCCTTGTTACACCTGTTTTTTTTTTTTTCTTTTTTTTTCTTTTCCTGAGATCTGAGGCATTCCTCATGCAGAAATGCTGAGATTAATTTCTATGGAAGTCATTAGACTGACATGTTCTGTCTTCTAAATGTATGTGAAAAGTGTAGGTTTATACTAGTTTCCTAGAATATATTTTTTCTCCCATGAAGACATTTTGAAATAAACTGTTTTTCAGTGTTTCAGAATATTTGGCTTTAATGAAAATGATACACTCACATGGCACGCCGCCCGGAACCATTGTATAGATTTCAAAGGAAACCTGGCTACTATATCCAAAAAGGAAACACAAGGTATAACATACATATGTTTTCCTACTAGATGAGGCTTCATGTCATCCCTGTGAAACAGGTTTAAAAAAAATCCTTCTGCAGTAGATCTAATGGTAATATCAAGTTATGCTGAATGAGCAAATTTTAAGTTTGAAAAGAATATTTGCAAAGATATTACTGTCCTGGTTAATTTTTAAAATCATAGCTTTGAGGCTAATATTAGGAGTGACATAAATTCTCATTGTTCAAATGTTAAGATTTTGTAGTGGGAGATTATCCTCTAATAAATACCCCATACTATTTTTGAGGTTTGAATGCACAAATAAAATAACACACAAAGGGAATTAATTATTGTAGAATGCAGTAAGCAGAGTGAATAACAGCTAGCTGCTGATTCAAGTGCTGTGAGTATCAGTGGAAGACATAACCTCAGGCAGCAGATGGTCCTAATGCTGGAGTCCCAGCTTTCCCCTTTTTGCCTTGCTCCGATAGACCTGAGCCTGCTGGTCTTGCTGTGCAGCATGTTACAGTTTTTTAGTGAGGCCTCATGCTTTCTCGGGAAGTGAAATGCTGAGCACTTCTGAGAGCAATGTGGACTATCGTCTCGCTTGTTCCATCAGAGCTTAAGCTTTGTGCTTTGTTTCCGCAGCAGAGGAAGGAGAGTCTTTTGCAGGAAAGTTAGTCCAGGAAGGAGCAAAGAACAGTGTTTGGCCTTCCACCAAGCTGAGGTCTCAGCACATGCACATAGTCTTACATAGTCTTATTTTTGTTATGACTCTTTGGAAATCAAGTTATTAATTCTGGTTAGCAAGGAAGTTACTAAAGAAAAAAATGGAATACACAGTTTGAATAACTCATTTTCTCTGTGCCAAGTCATACTGAATAATTTGTGCATATAACACCATCAAAACCATTTAATGGGCTTCCTTAGATGATATTTAGAAGATATGCACATAAATTCCTTAAAAAATCTAGAGAAACATTTTATGTTAAAAATCTAGGTTTAAAATTTGCCCATGCTTGAATTTTTATTTATCTTTTTAACATCTGAAGAATATCTATTCTTTTTATTTATGAGATTAACACCTTATTAACAAAATAAATAAAAACAGATCAAAATAAAATGTAGAGTCCTTATTCCAGCAACCCTAGAATCTGTGATGTTTGGGGCTTGATGTATTCAGTTTTCATCTTTGTATGTTTTTGCTTTTTCCCTTTAGCTTTCCTCATGTCCCTTTTAAAAGATGCTGCAACCGATGCTTGGATTGGACTGAATGACATAAACCGGGAGCACATGTACTTATGGACTGATGGAAGCCCAGTTGACTACACAAATTGGGCAAAGGGCTCCCGAAGTTATTTTAGTAAGGTAAACATCATAGCTTTGGTAGATGAATTAAAATGCATGTAGCTACAACTGTAATTTATATAAGGTTTCCATTATGATTTTTTATTGATCTTATTACTTTTGAAAGCTCAAAAATCATGTTGTAGATCTACCTTCAAGCATTTTTTTTTTTACAAATCCTGTGTTTTGTCGGTTGAATCGGATGTGACAGATGGTTATCTAGTGAGCAATTTCCTTCACTTTCCCATGACTAATCAATACACTGAAACAGCAGTAACACTGTGATTTTGAGGCACAGTGGATATTATCTAGAATTGATGAAAATATTCCTAGAACTGTGTCTATTTATATTTCTTGTCTCTTAGCTTATTAGAGTAATAATTGATATATAGCATAAGAAGAAGGAGAATCTGGATCCTCCTTTCTTATTTTTATCTTTTCCCTCTATACCATCAAATCTTCCTTTTGAAATATCTGTTCTGCATGATTTGAAATTTTTATCACCATTATGCCAATTTATATTTAATTGTCAAACAAAACTGAATGTTACTCAGTAGATGGCTAATGTAAAACACTGTTTGACAGCACATCCATTTAACTGTCCTTGAGAATTGTGTTGAAGGGAGATATATTCAGAGTTTGAAACTGAATAACAAATGGAGTTGTTTTTAAACGTTATTCCTATTTAGAAAATGCCTTAATATACTTTCATCCTTCTGAAATACAAAATATTTTTATAAGGTCCAAATTCAACTGCCATCTAGGTTAGACCTGGTTTTGGGAATCTTGCAGGATTCCCCTCCTCAAACATGCTTTCTGCAGGAGCCTGTGTCCCATTTCTACTATGAGGAGCTCATGCAGACTCTCCTTCACTTACAGTCAAGACCTGGGTATTTTGGAGATATGACTAGGTTATATTGATATAAGGGAGGCAGAACTGTGGCCACCAGCCATAACCAGCTCTGCAGCAGCTTCTTTTGCTGGGGAAGGCAAAGTGTGAGGGCAAAGGACCCAAGTAAATGTGGGAATGGTTATGGAAGGGGTGAGGGGAGAGGACATGTCATGTCTGGTCTCTACCTCTATGTAGCTTAACTGTGGTGGCCACTTTGGTTCCTGGTACTAGACTGGGGCAGGAAGAGGATTTCAGCTGTGTGTGCAGTCTTCAGGGCTGACAAATCGTTCCCCATGACCTCCAGAAAAGCAGCAAGTGAGCTGCAGTGTTCTGTGGCCCAGGAATAGGAACATTTCTTATTATTCTGTTTTGTTAATCTTGTTTTTCTTCTAGGATGACTGTGTCTATGTGATTAAGAACCCTACGGAACAGGCAGGGAAATGGAAAGATGAAGAGTGTCAAGCAAGTAAAAGCTATATATGCCAGAAAAATACTGGTGAGTTCTCTTTCACCTAGTGCTGGTACAACTGATGATTTATTGTGGTTATGTCACATGAATATGACTTTTTCATATTTAACCCTATTTTAACCCTATTTTTAGTGAAATTAATTTGATGGTATCATATGCAGTAGAGAACATTTTAATTAGATGAACATGTACTTTACTTTCTAGAAAAAAATGCTCTTAACCATTCCTATTTTGAGCACCAGACCAGTAAATTAAAAAACAAAATAGATCACCATGTATTGTACTATTTTGATGGTAAGGAAGGAAACAGATATATCAGTAAAACATTTTGTTTTTATACAGGCAAATTCTTCAAAAAAAATGCTTTAAAATGTTGCAGTTTCTGCTTTGGAACTGCCCCCATTTGATTTCCAGAACAATCTTACTCAGGCAATTTCTTCAGCAGTAGTTATATATCTCTAACCTTGTTCACAGTGTGCCAGTTTTACCCTCTGTTACTTATCTTACACCATATCTTGCTAGTAATTGAACCAGTGCTAACCTATCATGGAAGAAGTGTGGGAGACTATTCCCTTTAATACCCTACACAGTTACATTATTCTTTGGAATGTCTAGCTCATACAGGCATGTTCCTGGCAGTATTATAGATATTTATAGTAAAATACTATCAAAGACCATTCTGTCAAATATCAGAATATGTTGTTACAGAATATGGAACCGTGGCTTTCACTACTGCAGCAATAGCTCTGACTTTCTTAATTTGTTATTGCAGACTCTCAATTACTTGACTAGTACTGTGGATCCTCTTTCAGTGATAATGTCTATACAGTACAAAGCATTTATCTTTTCTTCTTTGTTACAGACCCTCAATTGCACAGTCCCCAACCCACAGTTCCAGCCTTTGGCTTTAATAATTATGGTGATGACCGCTATGAGATCGTCAACTACAACATGAGTTGGGAGGCAGCACAAAAATACTGCAGAGACCAACATGCAGAACTTGCCAGCATTTTGGATCCTTACGTTGATTCTTACCTGTGGTTACAAATGTTACGCCATGGGGAGCCTGTATGGATTGGTCTTAACAGCAACACAGTAAGATCTTCAAATATTTGTGCTAGTCATCCTGTACTCTAGATCAAAATAGATCTTCCTGTTTTGTTGGTCAGAGATTAAGAGGATCCAGGACTAAGGGCACTGTTTGCTGATACATGAGCACTATGAATCAAATCTGTGAATGAGCTGCAGGCATCAAAGTCTTGCTGAGCCACCTAACTCCCCTTGACTTCAGAGGTTTTAAACTTCTAAACATATGGCCATAGTATAAGAATGCCCACAGCCCCTATTAGCTGCAGTAAATAAGTGGCTTCAGTGGTAAAAGTGGCTAAGAAGTTTTTAGTTCCTACACCATGGTTTGCCACACACTCATGCGCTTGTACAGTTATTTCTGAGGATGCAGTGAAAACTGGGCTACAGAAATAGTTGCTTCTTCTTGAGGTTATTTTTATTCATATTGTTTCTATTTCCTTCTTACAAGGACTTGAACTGAGGAAGTGGCAAGGTGCAGTATAGAGGCAGGATCAGGCAATGGGAATAACATAGACTGGTTTCAGAGCTAAAAATTATAGACAGCCTCACAGTGAAGAGTGCCTTACATGGGCACATGGAGAAGCATGTATAAAAGGCATATGAAAAAGACATGAAAAATGATGATGCAGTCGAATGTATGTGCAAAGAGTTGTGAGAGGAAAGAAAAAGCAGAGGTAGCACTGGAGCGTGGTGGGAAGTGAGAATGAGAAAGGGCACAGATGCTGAGGAGAAAGGAACAGGAGCTTTAGTGAGAGGAGGTACAAGGAAATCTGGGTTAGATAGGAAACTAGGAAGAAACCTGGTGAAGTATTTCAAAGGGAAAAGGAAAAGAACTAAATGGGTACATCCAAAGATTGAAAGAACAAGGGGTCGAATAGCACAGGACAGAGTGAGAGGAGCTAGCTGTGTCTGTGTCTGCTGTTGGTCATCCACTGCAAATCATGGTGAAATACACTGAAAAATTATGTATGCTCAGTCTTTCTGTCTCATGTGAGAGACAGGACCTTATAAGGGTTAGAAACCTATTACAAGTGCTGTTGGCATGAGTGTGTGCCTAAGGGCTCTAGCCCTAATAAGAACTGTGTCAATATTTCTCTCTAGTGGAACTTCTGCTTTTTGTTTTTGCTTTCTAAAGTCATAGAGGAGCCCTGCAAAAAGGAATACTAACATTTGTTTCTCTGCAATCTTTGTTTGACTCCTTTGTGCATGTGTGTCATAAAATCTTTAATTCTGTGTCCATATTTTTACCATGAGGCCTTTTCCTCATTTACTGCAAAGATTGATGATGTGAATTTAATAAGCTGGTTGTGTACTGACTGAACATCTGTAGAATCACAGCCTCATCTGCTGTATAGAGATAGAAATGGTATTCATGACAGAGGACTAGCTAATGTTGTACAAGAAACTGTGATTCTCTCATTTCCTTCTTTTAATTCAGTTCTTGTATATGAAATAAACTTTATTATCATTTGCTTTTAGAGTCATGGCCATTACACATGGTCAGATAGAAGAAGAAGCAGGTATCATAACTGGGCAAGTGGGGAACCAAATAAGAACACAGCCTGCGTCTATTTAGACTTGGATGGTTTCTGGAAGACAGCATCTTGCAATGAAACATTTTTCTCTATCTGTAAACAGTCTGATGGTAGGTTGTGAATGGAATAAGTGTCATTAGAGAGGTTGAAATTTATATTCATGACTTTATTTCAATGCTGCTATTCCACACATATAAGGATTATCTTGTGATAAAACACTGCTTTTGTTCAGGAAGAATTGCCATATCTACTCTGTCTTGCCTGAGTGATTTCCAGAGTAGATTACATTTCATTTCACAGGCCAATCAACACATGCATGCCATAAAGTTAGCTGCAACATTTCATGTTACAAGCAGTGGATCGCAAGCGTACTTCAACAATGCATGACTGACATCTTAGGAATACATCACTGTGTGGTGCTGTTATCAAGATGCTATATGTATACTGCCTCATTCTATTCCACAGTTTTTAAGTCAAAATAACCTGGCTGAAGACAGTTGCGGTTAGGCTGCAGTAAACCTCCTTTAGTAAATTGGAGATTCAACCTCAACCAGGTTGTTTATCATTAGTTTTCCATCATTAATTTAATGTTTTAGCATTACCTTTGTCTATGGGATGTTCTTTCTACTGTCGTATTGGTAGGGGCTACTGTTGGCATGTGCTTCCTTTAAGACACCGAAATCTGTGTTTCTTCCTGACAGAGTTAGTCCCTAGTGAACCACCACAGCTTCCTGGGAAGTGTCCTGAACCAAGGCGTGGTAGGGCTTGGCTTCCTTACCATGGTCATTGCTACTATGTTCACACCACTTCTGAAGAAAGCTGGTCTAGTGCTTCCATGGAATGCATTCAGATGGGTGAGTGTCAGTTTTTATTAAGAGATTTTTCCAAAAAAAAGTGAGATTGTTCCAATCTAAATCTCAGTTTGTTATCTTTCTGTCTTCCCATCATTTCTAGTAAAAACTTAAAAAACTCAGAGATAGACTGGCCCAGGGATTCATTTTTTATGGATTTTCCATTAACACTTTAGGTGGCCAGAAAGCTCCTGCTTGCCTCTCTCAATCTCCTGCTCTCTCGCACCTTGTCTCTCCACTCATTCCACCATGGTTTTGCTTTTCCTGTTCACTTTATCCCATCACACTGATGGCCCTTCTGCTTTTTGTCTTTCCTTCCTTACCAGAAATTCTTAGCCCTGTTCATAGAGGGTCTGTATTCTTTGTCTCAATTTGGTGCAGTCTTTATGAGGTTGAAGTCAGGTCATAGACCTGACCTGAATAGAAATATATAAATACATGTGGAATCTTCTGATCAATCAAATCTTATGAATTTGGTGCTGAAATTTGATTTTTTTTTAACTAAGAGATAATATATGGATGTGTATATATCAACTATAATCTACAACTAATTTAAATTTATTATCAAGCTTTTTAATAATATGATAAAGTTGATCATCATGAGGCATGGCATAGTTCTTGAATGAGATAAATAATTTCTAATTGGGAAAAGATTAAAGGAAAATCTTTCTGAAATATGTTTACATATAATATTTAATTGATATTTTAGGTGCTTCTCTGATTTCCATACAAGACACAGAAGAAATGAACTTCCTCTTATTTTACTTGTCTGCAATTGCAAGTGGTGCGAGAAAGTTTTGGATAGGATTGTTCAAAAATATCGATGGTAATTATTTCACCTTGCAGGAGTAAACAGAGGGAAATCAACTGTTAAATAATTAATAGATTTTTCTGCTAAAATATGTAAAAACCTAAGCCATCAAGAGTCTACTTTTTTTTTTTAATCTTTAAAGAGAGTAAATTACAATCAGATCAAAAAAACTTCATCTTTTAACTAAAATAGCTGGTTAATAGCTGGTAATCCTGTCACATTTTTATGCCAATTCTTTGATGTTTAATTGGTATTAGCCTTTTTAAGAAAAATATTGTCTTGCAATTAAAAGCTCAGGCAGCCTTAAGCGGAAATTCAATTCAAAGGAAATTCACAGGAAAATAACAACTTATATGAAGAGCCTAGCAATTTTTTTTTTCCCATAAATTTTTGACGGTTTTCATTCATTGGTAGAATATTTCATCCAAATTATGTCAGCTTTTAACTAGTACTTGTGGTTCAAAATTTCCAGTGAAAATATTGGTAAAACAAATCTAATTGTTTTCTGTATCATAATAATTCTAAAGCTTGTTTTTCCTGGCACTCTTTGAAAGTCCAGGTACAGAGCAAGTTGGTCCTTGCTGTGGTCCTGGCCCTGGCCGCCCACTTCCCTTCACGCTTGCTGCCAGCAGTGCCAGGCATCTTGCTGCATGATAGGCCAGTTAGAGCTGCTCTAGCTGAAAAATTAATGCTCAGAATAAATGATTTGGTCCCTTGGTTGATCCACTGCATTGCCACATGTGTGTCAGTGCAAACATAGGCAACAAGAACATGCAGGTGCAGAACACACCTAGCAGAACACAGCTAGCAGAACACACTTGTATCAAGTACAAATTATATCATGAGATGTTGCCATGAAAGTACACCATAAAGGAAATGAAACTGTAGTTATTCCCACTTTATGGGCCTGGGTATGAAAAGAGCATGTGGTTATTATTTAAGAGGCCTGATCAGGTTTATTAATTGATAATTAATTGATTTAGTTCTATCTAATGAAAGAGCTATTCACAGATCTTAGATCCCTGTAAAAAGAAAATTCCCTGAGTGGTCTGGGTCCTTCAGCAGAAGAGCCGTAGCGCATGCCTTGCACTGGCGCTCTGTTCAGTCCCAAGGTGCCCAAGGTGCGCAGGCAGTGCTCAGGCCATCGGATCATTCCCTTCATGCTGCACTGACAGCTGTAACTGTGTAAGTTAATAGAGTTACGTCTGTTTTCTGCTTATGAGAACTTACACGTGGTTCACTTCTATCCGAACATTTCTGACGGTTAAAGAGAAATGTTATGCTAATGTGCTAATCTAATGAAATAATAAGTTCCATGCCCACATGTAGTAGTGCTTTGTAGACAAGAAATAATTTCCCACTTAATCACCCCAATAGTTAATAATTTTGATTTTAGGGGAATGGACATGGGCTGACAGAAGTGCAGTAGAGTTTGTCAACTGGGAGAAAGGAGAACCTACATCACATTATAATGAACGCTGTGTTGACATGGATGTCACAACTGGAGCCTGGAGGAGCTATTACTGCTCTGCTGATCAGAATTTTATTTGCAAAATCCCCAAAAGTAAGTTCTGCATTCTGTGCACTTGGATATTTCAGAAATAATGAGTAATACAACCAGTGCTCATGCAATGTATTAATACTTACGCACATGTTCCCTCCTTGCATGAAAGTCAAGAGTATCTCTTCCTAAGGACAATGAGAAATAATGTTGGAGAAGAACCTGAGGGTCACTGTGGTGCTCTTCTCAGCACAAAAAATACTTATTTCTTGGCACTGCCCTGCATCCATGGGGCAGGGGAAAACATATCACATGATGAGGATATAGGGGAAACCTAAGAGCCATTACAGTTAGGCTGCTAGTGGTAGCAGATGATGAGTAGATAACTGAACCAGTGCTGAGAGGGCAGAAAGGCATACTCCTCGTAGGGGAACCAAAAGGGAGCAGTGGAAAGTTACTCAGATTCTGGAAGGGAATGCAAGTGCTGCTGGTGGCATGAGGAGGAGTGTCACGTGCCTTGGGTGTGTGGGATAGCCAAGCGGAAAGCAGAGTATGAGGGTGGGCCCAGTTTGTTTCTCTCAGTGAAAAAAGCACTAGCAAACAGCATAGTACATTTGATTGATGCGTGTGGCCTTGTTTTTTTTGGGTGTTGATCCATGAGATATCCAAATGTCATACACACTAGGGCAAAGTGCACCTTGTGTGCACAGCCCAAGTGGAGTCCTCGGTGTTTGCTCAGATCTGCTGGGACACAGCTTGAGATTTGTAACATCTGCCCTGGGAAAACAGATCCACAGCACAACTATACGAGTTGGAATGCAGAAATAGTTAAAACTCCTGCTGTTGGATCTCCAGATGTTGTAAGGTTGGCAAACGTGTCATCCATGTGCTCTGTAGGGCCAGTCCTGTGAGCAATTAACTAAATTAAGCTTCCTTAGAAATGGAGGGAGGAAACGAAAGTTGTCTAAAAATACCACTTAAGTGCTTTCAAGTACACAAGTGCTTTTCATTTTTACAAGTGTAAAGATTTGAATTTCTCAATGTGAAGTCCAGATACCATGGAAGTATGAATACTTCCGATGTCTGTCTTACCCTGCCAAAAAGAGATTGCTCAAATAACAAGTCAAAATATTTTTAAAGAAATATTTTAGCAAGAGTATTTGAGCGATTTAGGTTAAATTGTAAGAAAAAGCATTTTCATATAGTTTTACCTATATAATATATATATTTTTATTTTAAAGTTACTACCGTTGAACCTACTCATCATTCATCAATCCATAAAGGTAGGTTTGCTTTTATAAGCACATTATATACATATTTATTATTTATTATTAAAAATGTCTTCAGGTAAGTTTCAGTTAAATTTAACTCAAGTGCTCATTTTAGATTTCTTTGAAAGAAGAACTCAAACTGATTTTTCTACTAAATTAAGATATTTCTCTTGTTTTCTGAATGAATGGCAGTGAATATAATAGTCTTTTTAAAAGAAACACTTAGGAGACCAAGCCCAATTTTGTATTGAGCTTGGTCAATCAAGAACTCACACCAATTTTAATTTCAGTTATCATTGCTCAGTATTTTTGCAGTCAAACTAGTTAGTTTGCTTAGGAAAATTTTAATATTTACGATTGCACTCTTTGGTCATTTGTGGTAACGTTTTCCTTTTTATTTTTCACAGCATCAAAACAGAAAACTACTCCAGCATCTGGGCATGGATTTGGTGGGATGATTGTTGTACTGATTTTCCTCATTCTAGCAGGAACTGGCCTTATAGTCTATATTTTCTATAAAAAAAGACACGTGCAGCAAACAATCACAGCCAGTTTCGACAATGCCATATACTGTGGTACAGATGATCCTGGAACTCATGAGTCAAACTGTCTTGTGACCAGCATCGAACAAAATGAACGGGCAGTGGTTTAATGAGCAAAATGACTTATTTGGAAAGAAATGAAAGCACAGGAATACAAGAATTCTTAGGGCAAAGTGGTTTTCTCCTCTAGTCTGTTTTGCACAGGGTGCTTCTTGTTCTATCTACTAGCAGGACTTGCAAGCTCTGAATCTGCTCAGAAACAGTAGTACCTGGAAGGACTGGAAGGAATGTATTTTTAAACCTGGAGCTGCCCTGCATAAGGGAACATTTAGACATTTCCCACCTCCACATGGCACCTGCATCACCATAAGGAGAATGTGCCCATTACAGTTAACTGTGAGAAGAGACTGCTAAGTTTGCTTCAAAAAGCACATCCCTATGTAAATGAATCCTGAAGATGTTATGCTCTGAACTCTTGGACAAACTGTAGAGCTGCACCAGTTAGATGGATGCTCTGGAGCCCGCCTGGCCCAGCCCCTGGCTCAAAGAGGAGCAGTCTGATCAAGGCCTCGCCAGTCAACCTCTATGGGCAACCATTCTCAGTGCTTAGCCATATTTTTGGTGATTTCTTTTTCTTTTTATATGCCATTGGCTCTGTCTTTTCTGTAATCCTCCTTTATCTAGCTGAAGATAACAGATCTCCCATTAGCCAGTAATTCTCCCATTTTTATCAGCCTTTCCTCCTATATTGCATACCTGTACACCAGGGCTCCTATTCCTCTTGGAGTGGCCTGTGGCTAAATTCACTCCAGTTTGTCAGTCTCTCATTACCTGGACAGAACTGGAACAACTCTTCTGAATGTGGCTTCAAGAGTGCTGCGTAGAGGGCAATAATCACCTTAACCTGCTATCTGTGCCCTCAGTAATGCACCCTCACTTCTGGCTGAGTTTGAGCTCACTCAGAAGTTCCCTGAGTGGCCAGACTGGCCTACTGCCTTGCATACTTCTTTCCTTGCACATCGTGCCTTTCTTATGCTTTCAGGAGGCTGTTCTTGCAAATTAGCAAACTGTCCTTGGCTCCTTGACCTCTTAATTGACACATCATTGCTGATTTTAATTTGGATTCCTGTTGTATAAATTCAGGTTGGAAAGCTCCAAAATCCAGAGAGAATGTGTTCTTATAGTGGGATATTTTTTTTTAATTCTGCAATATAAAACTGTAATATATAAAAAAACCACAATATTCAGTTTATCATCTCAAAGTATTATTTAATCTTATTTTAGATCTTCTGTAAAGTTTCTGTCGTATCTGTGTCGTATCTTAACACATTTCCCTCCTCTACATATGACTGAAGGGAAGTGCTAATTACTTTTCTTCTGCTAAATAGAGAAAATAAGCAGTGAAGGATTGGGTATAATACGAAATTTCAATGTATTGTGAATAAAAATCTTTTACCATTTAAATAACAGAATAGGGACCTCGGAGGATTCTGCTAAAGTTAGGATCAAGCAGAATGAATTATACTTAATTCATAGCTGATAAAACTATGTAAAACTTATATTTGAAATCTCCAATATCACTGAAGCATTCCATACCTTTTTAGGCCATTAATTTATGGCCTAAAAATCCTAATCACAGTGATCAAACAAAAAGATGAATTTAACAGTGTAGATTAATCTACAAGTGTGATTTTTTTCATAAAAGCATCTTTTTCCTGAGTTTCTCTGAATTGGTTCAATAAGATCTAGAGGTTAGGCTGGAGAAATTGTTACCAGAAAACAATACACCAAAAAGAGGAAGAGTATAAAATGAGAGGTTAGTTTGTGAAAGCTTCTAATGACTCTTAAGCTTTGTAGACTGGTATTCTTGTAGTATCTGTGAAAGCTAATAAACTTGGGATGACAAAATTTTGCTGGGGTTGTACAAAGATACTAATGCACACAGACATGTCTAGTAGGTTGTATAACTCAGACCACATCCAAACAGTGCTGGATGCTGTCTAATAATGAAGACCTCTCTGAGAAGGTCCCCTCTGAGGGACCTTCCAGACTAGGAGCCTTCTCGGAGCCACTGGAGCCTCAGTCCAACTCTCTGGGCCTGAGTGTATATTTAGGGTTCACTCCCAAACATTGCTCCAACCAGGTAACTATGGATGAGTGTTTCACTGTGTCAGTGAAAAAAGAAAATATGTGTTGCGAGTAGTTATCCACTGTGGATAGAATCCACTTGATTCCATCAGTAAAAACAGCTTAGTGGGGTAAAAAAAAGAAAAAATGTTATTAGCAGTACATGTGATCTGCATTTCCCTCCCACCTTGATATCCTATATGTGAAAAGAGAATTTGCAACAAACTTGGTTTGTGCATCCTGCCTTGATGCTTTTCTTCTTAAAGTTTTTGTTTGATGTTATGCTCCTGATTAAACATTTCTTCCTGAAGAACTATGTGCCTAGGCACCTGCCTCTACTTCGCACTCCTGCAGGGACAATATCCTCACAAGTGTAATACATTGTACTTAATCCCTACTGAATTAAGCTCTAAGTATTCCAGAACTTTTCTGCATCTGGTAAAAATTATTTTTAATGTTAATTCTGCTTTTCTGTACTCACAGCCTTTTGATCCAGGAAGGATCTGTATTTCCTTCGGTTCAATCAAAATGCCCACTACAGTAAGATAAGAAAATGCAGCTTGCTTCTAAGCCATGGGGGTCTGCAGCAGGGTGAGTGCTGCCACCACCGAATGGCACCGCTCCCAGCCTTGAAGCTGAATTTCTAAAGGAAAACGGTGGCTCTTGTGGTATTTCACACTGGACGGTAGCTGATAGACCTGCCCCAAGAGTGCTCCTCAGACCAGACAGATGCAGATACTTTAAGGGCACTGACTCTACTTAAGGTATGATACAAATGCTGGACTGCCATGATTTGCCACACTGAAATGTTAGAGCGCATGGCAAGAAACAGATAAAGGGGAACTTCAGTGTCAAAAGCAATTTTTTAACAGTAGGGAGGCAGTTTCACATTTAGGCTGCAATACAGTAGGGATGACTGCACAATTTTCTGTCCAGTTTTCATATAGATTCTGGATTTGGGCCTTAGGTGCAACAGAGCAGCCTTTGTAAAATGCTTCTCTGTACGTATAGGATGTGGAGACCTACTTTCTCAGATCCTTACCTTTCTCCATATTAGGACGGTATTTGAGAGACAGTGTCCAGACTTTTTTCAAAATTTCACTGTACCTGTAGGCTACAGTTGTCATATGGCAGAAAAAAAACAGTAAATTCTTAGCTTGAGCTTCTTTCTGAGTATAAAGCAGTAACTTGCCTTAGGGAAGTTCTCCTCTGTGGAGGAATTCACCACGGCAGCTTTCTGGCATGTCAGAAGGTGATACAGTTGTGGCAGAGATGTACAGAGAAGGATGGACCATTCCTCTCTTTTCAAAGAATACTAATTTACAGAGAAATTCAATATTTGTATTGATATCAGCAACCTGAAATTGCAAAGAAAATATTAGCTACAGTTACTTGTCTAGAGTAGGGATCTGAAAAGAAGTTTATGAACAGAAAGTATTTAATTTTGCCATTTCAATTTCTAAAAATAGAAGGTTAAAATAGGAGGTAAAGCACAATTTGGAACAAAGCAAAGAATAATTTGGAACAAAATGTAAGAAAGGTATAAATAGAAGTAGAATAGAGAGACATAGTTGTGAAATGAGCTGATGCCCTCAGAGCAGATTCCAGTGTGCAGAGGCCAGATTTTCTGGTGTCAATAGGAAAAGTTTAACTGCTCTGTAAGCATAAAGTTGTCCTGATGTCACTGGACAGGAGAAGTTATGGTTCATACTTTCTCTTAGCTGTGTCCTTATTTGACATAGCCAACTTTCTCCTTTCTGTGACATTACGCAGAGCCCAACCTTTCATTTGCTATCTGTTAAATAATAATAGCTAAAGCTATTAAGCTTAAGAATATGTTTTGCCATTCTTCTGGCAAGAAAAGTATCTCTCATCTCAGGGGAACGCACACAGTACAAGCATTATTGTCAATATTTCATTCTTGTCCAGACTGTTGATTTATATGGATAGATGAAATTTGCCTCAGCTACATTTAGAGCTAGTTGACAGAATTTTCCTTAACAGGCAAAAGTTAGGAATATACATGCAAGGACGCAATTCCTTAGATATCTTTTAAATGGGGTGCGGTTGCTCCTGTTGTATGTTGCATAGTGGGAACTCAGAAGTGCCACTTGGCAGGGACACGACAACAAACCAGGTAAAAGACACTGGACCCCAACAGCACATTCAGCCTCAGGGAAGTGTGTGTAGAAGGGGAGGTGGCAGAGAGCACAAAACATCTGCGTGCTCATTCCTGAGCTGCGTGGGAGCTCTGTGGCCTTTGCTAAGGCTGTGGCCTCTGGGAAGAAGCCAGTCTCGCTCTTTGACGTGACTCCAAATGTCCTGCACTGGGCGGCACCTTCTAGAAAGCACCTTCTAGAGGAGATGGCTTCTTCTCTGAGAGCAACGAGAGTGCACAGGTTTGGGGTGAAGCGTTGAGGAGGAGCAAAGAGGATGGGAAGGAGTCTGCAATTTGAGGGGAAGCTGCGGTATTCCTAAAAAAGAACAGGAAATGGACTCCTGGAGAAGCCTCGGGCGTGGTGGAAAGGAAGAGGTTTCTAACAGGGAAATATACTGAAACTGGGTGCATGGGGGGTTTTGCAATCCAAGAAGCCACTGAAGCAATACAAGAAACTATAGGCATGGAAAGAAAAGAGATTTGCTTTTAACCCTGTTTTTTAATCTAGCTTTTCTCAACAGATCCAAATTTTCTGCGTTGAAAAAATGTGTCTTTGTTTTTGTTCTGAGAACATGCCCTATTAGAAAATGTAAACATTTTTGGTCTTGTGGGATGTGCTCAGCTTGAGGAAAATGGGACGATAATTCCAGTTGCTGGGTTTGCCCAGCTTGGGGTCAATCTACTAAGGAGAAAGCAAGAAAAATGGGAAATATAAAAGTGGGAAGGAAATGAATCAGCGGAGAAAATGACAAGAGAATCAGCTATGAAGAGGATGGTATAATAATAATAAGGCTTCATTAGAGTCTCTCATCCCCTGGGAGTTATCTCTTGCCCCTCATACGGTATGAAAATCGCTCCCCAGATGGTGGGAACAGCAGCATTATCTCTTGCTGTTAGTACTTTCTGGGGCTGGTGGTAGTGGTGGTTCTTAGGTGCTATCTCAGAACACGATTCCATTAAAGGCACTGTTTGCTGTGTACTCTGGCCTAATAAAGCATCTGAAAACAATAAAAGTTTAGGGATTGTTCAGAGTAAAATCTGTTTGCTTGCAACATTTTTTTTAGCAGGAAATAGGAAAACAAAAACATGCAACCTTCACACATTGCAAAGATAACAAATGTCTGGAATAAAAGAAACCATCTCATTTCCTGACTAATTATTTGTCACAGCAGCTACATCTACAGCTCTTAGCAGTGAAACTGTTCATCCTGAGTTGTATTGAAAATGACAGTTGTATTGAAAATGTCATTTTGCCACTAAAATATGGCTACATTAAAATTACTTTATTTAGATGAGAAATTTAGTGATATGAAAACTTAGCATAATGACACAAAATAAGGAAGGAATTGTAAAAGAATGAGGAAGATAGGAATGAGATAAGAAGGAAGGAAATACATAGCCGTTGTATGAAAGTTATTTGTATTCAGCTAAAGAATCACAAAAGTCAAACATTTTCTGTGATTTTTATACTGTTAATTGAATACTTTCCATTGCTTGTTGCACGCTTTTACAATTCCTTGGTACCTTCCAGCATTTGTTAAAGCACTTATTTAATAGTAATTAGAGAAGTAGGGAGATTATTGTTTTTTAGAAAAAAACATACAATGAAATTAACCTTAATGCAGCACATTTTTATACAGTTGAAACATAGGTGTAGAATCCTGCTATTGTCAAAGCCAATTATGTCCTTTAATTTTTTTTTTAAATCCACTTGAGAGAATCCACAGAAACATCTAATTCTCCAAAGCAGATGTCTAAATTTTATTCAAACCTTTGAAAATGTGCAGACTTTCTTCTGCACAGTGTCGTGAAGTGGCAAGGACCATTGGGGATGGCTGATGGAAAGCACATGCTGGGCCTGCCATCTGGGAGCCATTCCTTCCCACGTTGGCAGCGCAGAGGCCTAACTGGTCTTTACAAAAGTGTGGACAGAGTTGTCTACTTTAATGAAGCCAGTAAATTTAGGTTGCACCACAGTTTAAGAGCAGCTATACTTGGTGAGATAAAGGTCCATCTAGCCCAGCATCCTGTCTCTGATACTGTCCAAAAGAAGGTGCCCAACATCAAGCAGCAGCTCCTTAGAGGTTTCTCCTATAACTTGCAGCTCAAGCATTTCCTATGCCAGAGGTGATATATTTATCTGTATATAGAAATTGCTTCACAGTTACCTTGAGTTTGAATTTTACAGTACTCTAGCAACTATACAGTGAACATTCCACTGACTATTTTGAGTGTGCAGCAAAACTGAAGTGACTGCTTTGTGCAATAAGAAAAAAATGCATAGAGACTTAATAACAGCGAGGTAGTACATTGCACTTAGTGTATTTGTTCCAGGTTGAGCCTCTGTCTTTTATCCGTTCATGGAATATTTTAAGTGTCTCAAAGTGCTCCAGCAAGCTTTCTAAGTATTAAAGTGTTAGGACTAATAAAGTGAAGTTTTTTTTTTTTTTTTTTTTTTTTAAAATAAAAAATTTTGTATAAAAGATGAAGATAATGTGTGGAATTGTCTTGTAACCCAAATAACATATTCAGTTTTGATCTTTAATCCATGCTATTGCATTATACAATGTTGTGCAGAAGTTTAGTAATCAGTGTTCGTGGTGTAGGAACTCATCTTGTAAATATTTGCTCATCTTCAGTTGTTTATATGGCTCCTAGTGAAGAGGCTGATAGAAGATTGCTGAAATGGAAAAACATACTTTAACCAATCCATGCATATACTTTGATATGAAGATATGAAGAATTATGTTTATGCATGCAGTGACACTGCCCCATGTAAAATAACAAAGAAAATGTATTCTGGTGTCAAGGTTTTTTGAACAGACTCAACTTTGACAGACTGTGTTGCTATCAAAAAAAAAAAAAAAAAAAGATTACTGCAAATGTAGGCACAAGCCAAACTCACAGGCGTTAACTGAAGAAATTATGACATCTGCTGTGGAGGATCCAGGCTTTGGTTGGCTTGTAGCTCAAGACTGTGACTTGAGTCTGAAGTTTTGACCAAGGCTTACCAGCTTTTTTTTTTAAGAGTGTTTGTTTTTTCTCTCACTTCTTAATTTAACCAGTTTTAAAGGCTATGTATTGCAAAACAAGACCTTCTGTCCAAGGAGTGGAAACTATTTTTGTAGCCATCAGTTAGAACCTAGAATACCCTACTTCTGTGCAAGTGCTTGCTTGGAAGGATTTGCTTGGAAGGGAGGAGGACCTGATATGTTGCAACAGGTTAGAACCCGGAATAGAAACACTGACCTTCAGCTTCTCCTGCGTATGAATATGTTGAAAATTTGTGCACTGAGTTTTCTTACTCACCGTAAGCATCTGATTTTGTCCATTTAAATCTGGCTGGAGACCACCAGCTCATTTCACAGCTACCAAAAGGATGTTTCTATGTACAGTTTGTTCCTACATTCTTAATTATTTTTCACTTATTTTTCACTTTATTTTTCACTTCCTCTTCCTCCTAACGTTCTTTAGTCACAGCGATAGGAATGGCAAGACTCAGCTTTGCAAGCTCCTAGGCTTCCTCTTTCTCAATCTGTGTTTTAGTGAAGAAATTGCTATGTTTTGCTTACTAGGGCAAAGTAACTAATGTTTTTTTTTTCTACAATAATTAATTGCCCAAGCTACTAACATCAGTAGGTGAAATCCAGTCTCTCTATCTTAAAGGTCCGGATTAAGCTGGTTTTCTCACTGTTTTAGATGTAGAGAAGTTTTAACGTAAGTAGTGTGTTGTTGCATTCCCAATACAGATTGCAAAGAACAGTGAGTGGCTGTGGTACGCTGGGGGAGCTGACAATATACCTGGATGCTTCTCCCTTTCTGCCGTTTTAAGATCTACTGAAACTCTCTTGAGAACAGCTGCATCCCTCTTTGCTAGATGTTTGCCTCCTTCTTCAGAAAGCACCATGAAAACCATTAGATGTCTTTCGTGGTCTGGGATCTGGTCTGCTGATTTTCTGAGACTGTTGAATAATGCCAGCAGTGCTTGCAGATTTTCTGCCTATTTTGTTTACAACGATTGAGGTGTTTGTAAAGACGAAGAGGGGATAAAAGGAGTTGAATCTACACCTTTTTTCAAGAGTTTCCTAAATGCCGTGCCTGGCTTGTCTTGGGTAGGACACTCTCTACCCCTCTTTTTTTTGTGTCTGTGCAATGGGGAGTAGGTGAGACAGAAAGAGAAGGGGGCAGCTGCTTTGAGTGCTCCTGGCCTGTGGGGGTATAAAACAGACCTGCCGCCTGGCCCCAGTTCCTTGCAGCACGTGCGGTTTGCATTAAGCCAGCTCTGTACCAGATAAAGAGCAAAGCTTGTCCCACAAGCAGGCATCATCAGGCCATAACTTCCAACAGTAACCATCACCTCAATAGCTCATTTCAGGAATCCCAGCCTGTTTCAGCTAGGTTGCTTGGCTGCTTAAATGTGGATTACTTTAGGCAAAGTTTAGATGCCTATCCCTGCAAAACAGGCAATTCTGCACAAATGGGCATGACCCAAGCTGCATGCCCAGGGAATGCCCAGGCACAGCAAGGCAGCAGCTTCAGGGGTAGGCAGACCTGAGAAGCAGGAATATTGAACTGGTAGCTGAATTTTAGACAAACCAACTCCTTCTCTGATAGAGTTATGAAGTCATCTCCCACAAAAGAAATAAAAGAAGATTAAACTGCATTAAAGTGAGACTGCAGTGCTCAAACTGTGCCCGGAAGAGCTGCAATGCACTTAGATGACCTTCATAACAAAGAAATATGGACACTATCTGAGATTAAAAGCAGTCCTTAGGGCAACTCAAAGAGGTTCTTCTGCTCTGTAGGAATTCTTGTGTTCAACTACTCAGAAAAACTTAGCTGCACAGATCTTTATTACAGTTCTGTAGTTAAAAGATTCTTTGGTATCCGTCTTTGTGAATGATTGCTATCTGCTTCTCCCTGTGTGCTGTCGATTATGAAATTTCCTTCCTCTTTCAAAAAATAAGTTTAATGCAATTGTAATTGGCAGGTGTGTGAGTAGGGACAGAACTCCACCATCATCCATGCAGGTCAGTGTAAAAAAAAATCAGTAGCTACAAATCTCTCATCCCCATAGAAGACTGACAGAAAGGTCAGGGCATGAACCAGCTGGCTTCATCCTTCTCATCATCATCACCACCTGATGTTGCTCAGCCTGCTGGTGTGCATGGAATCATTCTAGTTTTGTGGAGATAATATTAAGGCTTTTCCAGAAGCGTCACATTCTTGTTACCCACGTTTAAAATAACATTCTGAAGCTCACTAATCCAGGGGGAATGGAAAAAGGAAAACCTTAAATGTGTCTTCTCTGCCAACATTCCCATTTCAGTAAGTCTCTCTTAAATGTTCAATTCAGAAGATGCACTTAGATATTGAAGATAATTAGCCTAAGGAAAAGGATTGGAAATGTGTTGAATATTGAAGTATTACTCCATGGTAAGTATTCTGAAGCATTTCTTTCCAGAAAGAGTTGTGTATTTTTATAAGGAAGGAAATGCTGATAAAGCAAAGGAAGAAAACAATGACTCATCTTAGAGATATTATAAAGAACAGGATTTTTTTACAGTTATTTTTACAACTATACACTGATATCCAGGAAGAAAAGCTGGCTTTTTTTTTTTCCCTTACAGAAACCATGTACTTAAACACTAGTTAAAAGGTGTAGGCAGATTAATTGCAATGGTTCTGGTTCCGATTCTGAATGATTTTGAGGTTCTGGTAATGAGAAGCAGATGCGGTGTAGTAAAAAAGGCTGATGAGAGTATCTAACCCAGCAGTCTGGGAGCAGGTATCACATATATCTTGCACACTAGCCACAATAATGAGGTTCAAGTGCTTGCAGCCACCTGGGCCAGTGAAGCCTACAATCCTGATGTGTGCAGCCTTCTCAGATGCAGCGCATTCTGCAATGCAGCATCTATGGGGTTGGCACTAGGACCTCCTGAGCCCTTCCTGCTCCCTCTGACTTCTGTCAGGAGGGTGATCACATCTGAGAGACAGTTTACTCTCTAAGTCTAGCATGTTACTTTCATTTTAACACATTACGATTGTGGAAAATGTGGCAAGTTTTCAAACAATTGGTTGCTTTGTCTCTCCAAAAAAGCTTGACTAAGTCTCAGCTCTCCTTGTGAGCATGTGACTGATGTTGTGGGGTCAACCTATAGATCCTACCAGAGGTTTTCAGCCCTGACTCCCCCATCTTGCTCTGAGCCAAGGTGACACGTTAAGAAGAAGAAAGGACCATTCCTGCTGGTTTAGTGCATGGAAACAGCTCAGTATGGAAGCAGGCCAATTTGGGGATACCAGGGGATGGACAGGACGGCACAGCCAGGTGCAGAGGCCATCACAGGCACCAGGTAAGCTTACCTGGGCTACCAGTGAACCCAACCTAGAACGTCTGCTCTCCTTGAGAGGAGCTTTGCGTTTTCTCTCACATGTCACAAAGGGTGGCTGGGTTTTATTTTTCTCTGAATTGACTTTTTTTTCAATTGAGCTTATGCTCCTTCAGTTAAGGTTAGCCCTACTGGGTAGAGGACACAAATGGGAAGGTGGGAATATTGCAGAAGGACTCAAGGCAAGGTGTAATCAAATATTTTTAAGTTAAAATATTTGTTATAAGTCGTGACAAAGAAAGTAGCTGTGGTGGTGTGTGCTCTCTAGGGACAGAACAATTATGAGCAGTGGTAGGAAAGTAAGCTGGAAACTGAAGACTGTCCACTGGTCGAGAGAGACAAATGATTGATTTCTCACAGCTGCTTTCCTATTTTGCTTTTAAAAAAAAGTCTCTCACTAAATAATCTGTCCAAGTACTTAATTCTGCTATGTTTTTTTTTTTTCTGTTATCTAACCCAGTTCTCCATTGCTAAAATGATTCCATTGTTTCTCTTCCCATATTTCTTGTCCTGTTCCTCGTGGATATGTAAATAATTTATGAACTTAGCGCCCTTTTTAACCTTTGCAGTTTGTTACCATGTCCTGCTCCAGTCTGCCCTCTTTTGGAATAGATTCCACCAGCATCTGCTTGAAGCTCGTGGAAGCCTTCTGCATCCTTCCAGAATTATGGTGCCCCTTTAAAGGAGAAAAATAAATAGTTTGACATTATTGGTACTTGAAAAATCTTTTCCCTCTGTTGAAAGCTGATATACGAATAAGAGGTGTAAAGAGTGGTTTAGTTTGCACAGCAGAGATAAAGGTGGGACCTCTTGCACAGAAAACCGCATATGGTTTTTATGATTGGAAAAATGAATTGACAATGCTACACTTTGATATATTAATTTGGTGTATGGTTAGGCAACGAATAATGATGTTCTAGCCTCTGGTGTCCTTACTGTCCGTATCGCTTCTGAAATCAAAGAAACTTCACTGGCCCTGCTGGATACTTAAACAGGTGAGACTTCTGTCACTGCTGAATGTGCTGCCATGTGTGCTCAGTCAATAAAATATGTTACTCAAAGCATATTATGGGGTATGCCACCTTACACTGCTTCAAAGGCAATACATAAATTAGGTAATTCTGTGAGATACAGGAACTTTTTGCTCTGAAACATGTTTCCTCCACTCCCCCCTAGATGAACTCATTAGTTTTTACTATTTAAATGACAAACTTAAGCGTTATAAGAAGGATAAAAAATTGTAAAAATTCTTACTTTAGTAAAATATATTCTTGAACTGCACAATAAAGCGTTTCACATTTATGCCTTGTTTATTCTTGCTGTGCAAGCATAAAATGTATGTTAAATGTGACAGCTTCCTGGTGATGGCTTACAAAATAAGCCTGTTAGCTAAGAAGGCAATTAACAAACCTACTATATCAGGCATATTTCTCACAATCTTCCTATCAGTATTAGGTCAATATTCATTTTCCCTCTTAATATATTTGTTTGTATAATATGTTTGTTAATATATTTGTTGATCTAAATCTGATTTAGATACATATAACTCCCTTCTGTAGTATTCTAAGACTTCATACACCTTGCATCATTTTTTTGGAGATTATTGTAAAGGATTTAGTGCTAATACATGATCTTTTTTCAGTCTTCCATTGTGAATATAAGCACATAAGGCAAAACTGATTTAATTTCAGTATATATTCTGTCCTTGTTCTAGTTTCTGTTCTTTCTCAGCGTAATTAACACTGTTAACCTTCTGTTACAATTCACATTTTTAGTGAAGATTAAAGTAATAAAAACCTGGTATGTTTATGGCTTCTTTATCTTATTCATTCTCATTAACCATTTCCCATTAGATTATGAAGCTATACTTTCTTTGGGATGTGTTTTCCTTTTTGTTTTAGTATATTTATAGATGCCATTGTCTTTTTTGTATTTTTAACACATTCTAGATAGCAAAACGATATGGTTGATTTTTATTACTAATTTCATTGGGTTCTCCTAAGATGATACAGGCCAGAACATATGGAACAAATTACTCATCCCATCAGAACTATTCACGTTATTTTTGTAGACTGTATATGCCAGTTGTATGTGTGTGGCTTTTCATTACCAAAAAGATCTTGTTGACATTTGCAATTTTTTATTTAGTTAATTTAACACTTCCTACCATGAATAGCAATAAAGTGTAGAATCTGGGAGACTTTTTTTTTTCACTTAAAGATTTGTTTATATATGATTGTTGCTAAAAGTACTTTTTAAAACACTGCTGTCCATGTATTATCCACATGCATAGTCTCTGGCAGTGCAAAATGGCCTTACAATATGAAGACATTATGATTACACACTTTTTGGGATGCTTTGATAACTACTTATGTATGCAATACCACTTATTTACAAGGAATGTATAGGAATCCTATTTCTTATAAAGTCATAAAGAATTTCATAAATTACTTAGAAACCATAAATAAACAAAGAATTTCCTTCCTCAGAAAAGTCCAAACCTGTATTTCCCCAGGGGAACCTCACCCTCTCATGGTGAGGTTCATGATGGCACTACCTTTCTGCTTCACTTCTCCTTGCTTGATGATTGCTTTCACCAGAAATATGCAAAAGTCAAGCAAATGAATGCCACAGCCCCAGTATTTTCAGTCCATAGAAATATTTCCACGTGCTCTTATTTTATCCTGTATGCTTAGTGGCCTCAGTGGCTGTTATTGCTCGAACTGCTGCAAAATAGAGCAGCTTTAAACTGATGCCTTTTTCAGCCTGCATGACAAGCGGTCAGCTGGATGCAGACAGTACCTGTCCCCCTCGCTAGTATCTCACCATCCTCTATATAGAAAAATGTAACTTTTAGAGCTAACTTTGGAGGATTTGGCACAATAGTTTAAAAGGATTTCTGTGAAATATTTGTTTTTTCTTCAAGAATTCACGCTTGTTTTCCTGGCAGACTGTGGCTGCTCTGATGTGGTTCAAGGAGGGTGAATAAAAGGACAGTTTCCTTCTGATATTTTAAAATTGCACAGTGTCTAAGCTAGAAGAAAGTGGAATTATTTTGCCATCTTGTACCAACTGCAGAATAAAAAAACAGATTAAAAATTCTTGATATGTAGATATATAAATTTAGTGACAATATATATTATACATAAATGGACCACACATTGATATAGAAATACTGTTGGTCTGAGAAATGCTTCAGGCTCAATTTACACTAAACAAAACTTCTGCTGTTTCAGGTAAGATGATTGGCAGCTAATTAAAAGATTTCAGAAAAAAGATAATCTAGAAATGCCATTCCAGAAAAAAAATGTTGACTTCATAGTCTTTGTTGGCATATTTTATCATCATCTGAAATGAAAATTGCACTGATTTTGTCCTTAACTTCCTAGCATCTGTACCTAGCAGTTCCTTGTTTTGTGAAATTTCTCATTTCTCCTTTTTATTTTAATCTTGTCTACATTCTGGAGGAGCTGATTCTTTTTTTGCCTTCTCTTTCTGCTGAGCAGCCAAGTAGGAACAAGTTCTGTACCTTGGGAATGCTGTCATCTCGGCAGTTAGCAGGAGCTGATGTGTCCTCTCTATCACATTTTCATTACAGGTTCAGAACAAATCTCCTATTGCACTTCAAATGATATTTTCACACCAAGATTTGCTATTCCATTGAGCATTTTTTTTAAATGGCACAAAATATTTATATGGTAAAAATATTCCCTAATAATTAAAGTCAGGCCTTTGTGCAGTTATAGGGGCAGTCTATAGGGGTCTGCAGATAACCGCTCTTTCTATTCTATTTCCATCTCTGGGTTTATGAATATGCCAAACCTGTGAGTGCTTGCTCTGTAATCTGGGTAAGAAGAGGCACACGGCTTTTTGTGAAATTGTGACTGTCACTTGGGTCTACTTCTGACAAGGTTTACCTACTTGGCAAGATAAATGGTACTGATTTTAAAATCAGGTTTTTTGGTAGCTTATTTTGGTACCTTTTGTTAAGTAGTTTGGGATGTTAGTCTTCTGACTGCGTTTATACAGAAATGAAGGTCAGTAGGATGCTTACAAAAGGAATATTTGTAGTGACCTGCAGAGTGAATTCTCCTGAAATTCAACTCCTCTAAATTGTCTCTTTATCTCATCTCACTTATGATAACATGAGACTGACATGAGTTTCCATCTATTACATTTCATTGTTAGTGTGGTCCCATGAGTTCCCCTCATGCTTCTGGGGTGATAGCAGAAAAGTATTCTTATATAAAACCTGTTTGTTATTATATATGTATAATCTGTGGTACCTGCCTTCCTCAGGCAGCACCATTTGCCTTCTCTTTAAGGCCATTCATTTCCAAAGGCAAAATTTGTGCTGCATGGTCCTGTCATTTCAAAATATGACATGTGACAGATATTTCCTTATTTAGCACTCAGAGTGTTCTACCCACCCACTGTTTGAACCAGAGGAGGACGTGTCACCATCCTCTCTTCTGAGGGTCTTTATTGATAGCAACTCTCACCCTTTGGGGTAAGGAAGCAAAGACTGAAGCGTCTGCGATGACGCCCTCCAGGCTCTTGCTTGTCCTCTCTCTTGTTTGTGGTGCTTTGCAGCTGTCAGGTAAGTGCCTCCTGCTTCTCCCCGTAAAGATGTGCCTGAACGTACTGCGCTGTCTCGTAATATTTGACATGGCTTTATGATTCTGTGGTGATGCCTGACTATATATTATTAGTTCGAGACACACAGATGGGGAATCTTGCAAAGGCAGGATCTAACAGAAGAGAGAAATGAGTAGAGAAGGAAGCAAAGACTGAATTCTTAATCACTTTGGTCATACAGATTACAGTGGCATTATTTCATATAACTCAGTATCAGAACTAACAAAATCAGAAGTCAAAAATCAGAGCGCAGATTAAAAATAATAATAATAATAAAAACCATATATTTTTAAAACATCTGTGTTCTGATTTTTGACCTGCTGGTGTCTGGGTTATGGTTAACAAAACCAGGCAAGAAAATCTCAGGGGTTGTAAGGTACGGAATTATTTGAAGGGTGTTAAGATGTTCACAGCTGATGGTTGTGTAGTTCAGAGAGACCCAGTGCTTACAAAAAGGATTGTTTTCAATCTGTTCATATGGTTTTGAACAGATGATGAGTTCATTGGTGCAGATCAGGTTGATGAAGAAAAATTTGTGTGAAATAAAGTTGATTAAGTATGGAAAAGTTATTGCAGAACTACACTGGCAATACTATTACTGTCTTTTTAGCTGCATTTCAGCTTTAGATGTTAAATAGATGTCTTCTAAAGGCATACATTAAAGGGTAAAACCTTTTGACTTTGTAATTACTGACTAGAACAGTTCATTATAGATTGTTTCAGAGTTTCTGTTTTTCTTTTTTTAGCTGATCATGGTATTGCTGCAAGGATAGAATAATTCATTTTAGTGCACAGTATATTACCAATTAAATTGATTTCAATTTTTTTGAGGGGGATTTCTTGATTTCTATTTTTTTTTCTTTACACTAGTATATGACATCCAGTGCTGACATCCATAAAAATGTGGGTAAGGAGACCAAAATGGGTTAGAAAAGGAGGAAGACAGAAGCTGATGGGTCATGAAGGACATTGTGATAGAGATCATTACAGTTGGAAGAGACCTTTAGAGATCATCTAGTCCAACCCACCCTGCACATGCAGGGTCATCTAGAGCATGTGGCACAGGATTAAATCCAAGCGTGCCTTGAATATCTCTAGAGAAGGAAAATATAATATATTTAGGATATAAAAATATATCCTTCTAGAGAAGAAAAATATATTATAAAGCAGTAGAGCAAATTCATATGCGTGGCTCAGTTTTGCCTCTGACAAACTCTTAGGATTGAAATTAGCTCAGCTGCTTCTTTACATTGCAGTCAACTTTGCAAACCTAATCAAAGAAACTAAATGGAATTCTAGGGACTCGACTTTACCGGTTACTGGTTGACCTTCTAACTTCCACAGGCCACCACTGAAAAGAGGCCGGCCCCATCCTCCTCACTGCCTCCCTTGAGGTACTTATACACACTAATTAGATCCC
>JAWLRI010000471.1:243019-264112 GCA_034781795.1 Crypturellus tataupa | reverse complement strand
GGCCTCACCAGGGCTGAGTAGAGGGGTAGAATCACCTCCCTCGACCTGCTGGAGACGCTCCTCTTAATGCACCCCAATCTATATTCATAGAGATGCTGCAGGTTTTGTAGACCAGCAAGGCCAATGAACCCAGAGTACCCAGTATTCTTCACCCAGATTTATACAGTAAAAAGAAAGCGAAACCTGGTTTTTGGAGGGAGAAGGCAAACAAGTTAGAAAAGTTGATTGTGACCCACCAGGAGACCTGTAAGATCTTGCAGGGTCAGAAAAAATTCTCAGAGTTCAGAGGTCTATAGGGTCTGAATCTGAGGACACGTGGGAAATGAGGTAGCAGCGAGGCTGAGGGACTTCACATGACTAGTATAAATCAGTCCCACAAGATGTGCTCAGCTGGGCTGATGCTGCAGGCTGCCACTAAATCACAGCATGGTGGCACATAATAAAGGACATAAACTACCTGATTGTTTTTAACTGATAAAATTGAAACTGTACTTGACTGTATTCAAAAACATCATCTTTGTATCTGACTCCTATTTGATTATGTGAATCATGTCTCTTATCCAATATGTATATATTACATATCAACAACATTGCATTATTTTGTTCCACAGACATCAAAACATTTCTAATTTACAATAAAGCAACCCAGCTCTGCCTTCAGGCTTCTGTTGCTCAGTCAGTCAGAACTGCTACTTGCCATCAAGATAATGAATCACAAAAATTCAGGTGGATCACCGATCATCAGGTTATGAGTGTGAAACTGAGGCTATGCCTGGGTGTGCTTTCAAAGGAGGACCAAGCTATGATTACCCTGCATCCGTGTAACCAAACAAGTGAGCTCCAGTGGTGGGACTGCAGAAATGAGAGCCTTCTGGCAATCCAAGGAGAAGATTTGTTTTTAAGTCCAGGCAACAGGGAATATGACAATATCATGCTAAGAGAGGGATTCAGTGCAAAGAATAATTGGAAAATCTATGGAACTACAGACGTTTTATGTTCCCATGGATATGAAGGTACTTTATGAAAATTGATTCTTCCATTCTTTGTTTCTTTGTTTTTTTTTTTTTTTTTTTTTTTCTTGTGAAGTAGTGTTTGGAGTCCTTGAACATTGTAATTCTTTCAGTGAACATCAGAGTTTTGAAAATCAGGATGCTGAGGGAGTTAGCCTTGAATCTGCTTTCATTTTTATGACTATAAGTACTCTCTACAGAAACTATTGCCTACCATGCTATGTTAGTACACTGTTCATAGTATAAATCAGGAGGACTATTGTATACAGCAGCATAAGGACAAAATTCCATCCTCAGGTAAGAGGGAAAATGTGGGTAAGCAAAGAGAGGCCTGGATATACCACCATTGGTGAGGTCTGGCTTTTCTAATTCAGCGCAGCATAATTATTTTCTAATTGAGCACAGCATAATTATTATCACTGCTGCACTTTTCCTTTTGTGATTAGATGGAATCTGATTCATTCAGAAGGCTTTCTCACATCCCAAACAAATATTCTGAAAACTATGTTTTGGGATATTTGCAATATTGATCCTTTAGTTCTGCCTATGGAAGCTGCTCCATTACGTGCAAAAGGCAATGCTATTTTCTAATTCTGTAAATGTAAAATTGTTTAAAATAGTGGTATTTTAAGGTAGAGCTGTGGATCTTTAACAATAGCTGCTGAAAGAATCTTGGTTTGAACAAAAATCTATTTGCAGAGCTCAGCTATAAAATATTCCTTTACATCATAGTAACACTGCTTTATAAAATACTTAATCAACTTAAGCTTGAAAAACTACTGAAATGAGTTTTGCTAGGGTAATGAGAGAAGTAACATGGAAGTTCAAAGAGCAATTCACTCATTAGCACAGACTTCACGTTTTGCACACATTTTACATGAAATTATTATTTTCTCTACTGTCTTTATCATTTCCTCAGAGACCTTTACACTGCTAGGAAATGCTTTCGGGGCACCGTGCGTATTCCCCTTCCTTTACAACAAGCAGTGGTACTCGGAGTGCACAGACGCTGGCAGGACAGACGGCTGGCTCTGGTGTGGGACGACCGCAGACTACGACGCCGACCAGCGATATGGATTCTGCCCGTTAAAGGGTAAGCTGTGTGTTCCCACACGATTCCCTCGGTCTGTTACTGGCAAACCAGCACTAGTAAATCGTCAGTGTCATTAAAAGGAGGCATCACTTACAAGATGCAATTTTGCCACATCCTGCCGTGTTCTACACAAGGCAAAAATGCAACATGTTGCAGAAAGATGTGGAGAAAAGTGTGATCAGAGTAAAATAAAATGTAGTTCTCCCTAATTGTGGTGGTGTTGCTGAACAGCACAATAACTTTAAATTGTTTGCCGTTTCCCAAAACGGATACGTGCTGTCACCATTGTGTAACCCTTTTCTGAGATACTCCCGCTGGGATGCGCATGGGTAGGAGAATGAGTCTTATAGAAAGCTTAACGGTGAGGTTAACATTACAGGCAGAAAGAATCTCGTGTGAATATCTTTTTTGTCTTGAAATGGAATGTCTCCTTTCATCCACCCTGTTAAGCTCTCCACATGTCATTTGGAAAGCAGCCTTTCCACCCCTCCAGACAACTGCCTCCCACCACTGACATTTCTCTACTACTTCAAACACTGTTTGGAAATTGTCTTCCTTTTCTGTGGTTACTTCCCTCTCCATGTCCCTTGTTGGTGTTATTCCAAATGAGCTTTGCTTTCTAGATCTTGGAGACTCTTCCTGACATTTCTCACTTCTCCTGTCTTCCTTTTTGTTGTTGTACTCAAATATTACCTCTTTTATTATTGAAATGCCTTGTTACTCCACTTGGTTCATAGTGTTTTGGGCATGATTGAAATTCATAGTCAAAAGCTTTCCAGTTTTTTATGAAGGTACCTAGCCTAACAGCCTGAGCCTAAATAGCATGGGAAATAAGATCAATTACCAATTTTCTAATCTTCTGAAAGCCAATCCTAGCTCTCAACTGCACTTTTAATTCAGCTTCATATTGGCTTTTGTAAATAATCAAATACCCAATTCAATTTTATGTCACAGGTATGTAGATTTACAGCAGATCAAAAAGAAAAAATATAATGTGAAGGAGTGTAATGTGCACTACTAACATTGCAGTGCCCAGACTGTTATCCAAAAGGAGGAATTGTGTGTGATTTCATAGATTTCACCTAGGATTTCTACTAAAGCACTCCATTCAATATTTTTTCTATGCAATCCCTTGCCTTGCAGAGCCGTAGTAATTCCTGAATTATCTGTCTTCATAACTTCACTCAACAGGAAGCAGTATTTGCCACACACACTTGGGAATTTACAATTTTAACTTTATATTTTCCCATCCTGCTCATAACATTTTCAGTTTAGTTCAGCTGTTCTGGAAAGACCGGCACAGGGACATCTAATGCGAATGTCATGTGTAACAAGAGCCTGCCATTTTTCTCTGGTCTAGTTACAGTTACCACACAAAATAATTATTTCCCCCCCCCCCAGATCAAGACACCACTTGGACTACCGATCTTTTAACAAATGTCCGCTACCAGATAAATGTGGAATCCGCTCTCACGTGGCATCAAGCAAGGAAAAGCTGCCAGCAGCAAAATGCCGAGCTCCTAAGTATCACTGACATTCATGAACAAATACACCTTAAAGGTGAGCAAGTAAGCCAGACCCTAACTAGCATCTGGGATCTTTTCCATGTGTCATCACAGCTGGGACTCACTGATGCAGGTGTGGCTAAAGTCTCTGTGCCTAAATACGGAGGAACAAAATCTATTCCACATTGTAAATTCCTATCAAAATCATTGACAAGTTTAAACAGAATTCAGTGAAAATATTGCAGCATTCTCTAAGTAAGTGGAGCATTTCCAGCGTTGTATTTAGAAGCATTCTTTTTTGAAGTTCAATAGTTTTTTTAAAGAGGAAAATATTTTATGAAAATTAAAAGAAAATTTCATTATTGATCACAAACAACTGTTAAAACAAAAGAAATACTTTGTGACAAAAAAAAGATATTTTCTGTCATATGCAATTTAATATATGTTTTTTTCAGTTGTTTGATGAATATATCAGTTATTGTTAGATTCCTAAACTATGCTTCTACCTATCCATGTATTTTTTGGAGGAATAGCAGGTCTTTTGTTATCCTTATGATCAATTTGACTTCTAAGAGCTTTAGTATGAGCATTTACACTTACACTGTGCAGATATTTCCAGTAGAAATAATCCTACTAGAATAATTCCAGTGCTGCTAGAGAATTTAGGCTATTCTACAGTATAATTTCCATCCTGAATTTACTCTGTTATTTCTCATGTGCTCATTTTGCAGTAGATTACATGAAGACTAAGAAGGTTTTTTTGTTTAATAATAAAAGTTTTGTCATAGATCAATTTATCAAATATCTCTGTGTCTAAAGATATTTATGGTGTTTTAATTAAAGAGGAATTGCAACAAACTTCCTAGAGACATTATTAGAGACTGTTGCTTATAAAAAAGTGATTCATAGAATTACTTATTTATTTTTTTTATTCAGGACTAACAGAAAATACAGATTCTGCACTGTGGATTGGACTTAACAGACTGGATTTAAGGAGTGGATGGGAGTGGATTGGAGGCAGTGCTTTACGATATTTAAACTGGGCTCCAGGTAGATATCACATACTTTGATTCTTTATTTCCAAAGACAAAGTGTCCACAGATCAATTCTACAGATTATTTGGATATCCATTAAAGTGGAACTTTAGCATTAAGCCAACTTCTGGGGGCTATATATATATATTAGCTATTGTTAGGAGGTATTGAATATAAACCAGAAACTCTTTGTATTGTAAAAATATGTTATTCTCTGAAAGTAAAATTACGCTTCACATAGGGCAGTATGTCTATACTGTCTTCTGTTTCTGACTTATAGCAACATAAGCAATATTAAAAGTCAGAAGTATGAATGAGTTACATGTTTATGTCCATTTAAATTCTACTACATTTCCATGTAGATATTTCATGACTGGAGATCTCAGTTCTCTCAGAAGTTGGGAAGGACATAGTGTTTGAGGTGTAAATTCATCCAGGAGTGATTTCTCCTGTCCATTTTTCAGCTTAGAGCTCTACTTGATGTTCAGGAGAGTTCGCTCTTTTGTTGTACCTTTTGTACCTTTCCCAAAGGAAATCCCTCTCCAGAACCTGGAAAAATTTGTGCAGTCTTGAATCCTGAAGGAAAAGCTAAATGGCAAAACTGGGAATGTGATCAGAAACTTGGGTACATTTGTAAAAGAAAAAATGTCACCTTGGTTCCCTCAGGTATGTTCATACATGCTGGTAATTACAGATAGAACCTGTTATCTGAGTTGTACGGCATTCTGTGCGACAAAGAAAGATACAAAGATACAAAGAACAAAAAAATATTTTCTGTGAGAATTTTCCCAGGGAACATGCTCCTCTTTTTTTTTATGTTTTACTTTTACCCTTTGTAGACTAGATCTCCAGTCCCACAACACAGAAAATGAAGCAAATTAAAGGCAAAGGACAGGAAACTTATCCTGTCTGTCAGTGTTCCTGATAGCCAAGGCTCCCCTTTCAGTAATAAGCATATAAAGGGAGAACACACTAGAAATTTTTTTCAAAAGAGGGAAAGAAGTAAAAATAGTACAAAAAGCAAAGGAAGAAAGATTGGCATATTGCAAATATGATGACATTTTAAGTGAATAATAGCAAACTTTTATTCACTTAGGTGTCCCTAGTCTCCTTAGATCTAATTCTAAATAGGCCTGGATGTTTTTGCTCTGTCATTATTCTATTCTATTTTAAGAATTCATAATCATTCTTGGTGGTGATAATTTCTGATATTCAGTTAAATAACAAATAGGTACTAAAGTAACTGTATTTATAAAAGCCACTTGAAGAAGCTCCTTGTAACTTATGTTAAATAAGATCTCTATTTGACGTTCTTCATTTGACAAGTTAAAAATACCAGCTTTGGAATTGTGTTTATGTTTAATGTATTTTCTATCCATTGTTTCATTATAATGACTATTTTCAAAGAAAATTGTTAGTTTTAGAGCTTTTACACAGAGTGAATGAAAATATTATCAGTGTCTTTTCCTTTGCATTGCATTTGAATTGCTCTACAACACTGACATTTATTTCTAGGCAGCTTTGGGTCTATTAGTTGCCCAGGTGGATGGGTACCGTATGTAGATCACTGTTACAAGATCTTCAGGGAGACCAAAGCATGGAAAGAAGGTTTGACCTCCTGTCAAAAGGAAAAGGGTGACCTGGCCAGTATCCATAGCCTTGAAGAACACAGCTTCATAGTGTCCCAGCTTGGGTACAGTGAGTATTTCCAGGGAGCCTTCTACCTGTATGTCCGCATGCATGAAACACCAGTTGGCTGTTAGGATTTTGCCTTGTATGAGTGCAGAAGAATATCAGTCATCTCAGTAAGAAACTTACTCAGCAAAAAAAATTTAAAATATTGCCTCTGCTTTGAAAGACAGTAACACAGGTGCACTGCTTTCTGTACAAATTGGGAACTTTCTGTGGGACTCTAAATCATTCCCTGGGTCTTCTGTTACCCAGCACTCAAATCAGCAAGTTCATGGGTCTCTGCGAAAGTGATGGAGGAAACCTATTAAAGAAAGGTTTAGCTCTTTACACTGGTAAATCATCAAGATGATTGCGATCAGTAAAGCTAGCCAAGGTGATTTCCAGGCAGCCAGCTGTGAAATTGGTTGGGCTTTCTGAAGAGCCATACTCCGGTCACTGGGTCTAAATTGTCATCTTGATCTTAGTATATCCTTTCAAATATCTCATAAATATGGGGAGTCTGTGCACATGTTGCTACATTTTGGCCCTGTTAACTGGTCTGCCTTTTTTATGGTTAGAAATAGTAAAAGCCCTAATTAACTATAGAAAAGTGAAAGATGGTCAAGACAGAAGATAATCTTTTTTCAGCAAGAGTAATTTATCTGATTAGAGTCCAATCATCCTCACAATCAGTTCTCAACAGCAGAAACTTTTTGTTTCTCATGAGTTTTGGTTCTGGTCTTCTGGTCTCGTATCCTAGTTTAGTTACTGCTGAGGAAATTGTGAATAACCTTTTTTTTTTTTTTTTAATAATCTCTTATCTGTCACTATGTATCTCTTTCTGTCTGACCATCCTTCTGCTTTTTTTTTCCTCTCTTTCTTTTTACCTATTTGTCTTGTCTTTCCTGTCTAACTGTCTGTCTTTTTCATTTTGATATTATTTTTTTTCTTCAGTAAGACTACCTAAAACCAGAGACTTAGGCTCAAAGGGACTTCAAAGGTTCATCTAGAACAGCCTATGCTCTAAATGGGGACAGCTTCAAAGTTAGATCAGGTTGATGAGGACTTTCTGCCTCTGAGTTTTGGATAGTACTAGAATTTCTGCTTCATCTTTTTACCTGTAGAAATGACCTGGGACTGGAAAGCTTGGCTTAGAGTATTTCTGAACTCTTCTCATTTTGCTGAAAGAAATTTGAAAGATTCACATCCCAGGTTAAATATAACAGTATTTGAAAATCTGACCACAGAACCTAAAAATTTGCTTTTTACAAATTTCTATCATATTATCATTGTATATAAGCATTAAGCTAGTAATTTCCCCACTACTGTGAGGAAGAGAAGTAAAATTTATTAATTTAATTAATTAAGGGATTATAGTCTCAGCTTGTAGTTGCTGTGAAAAAGATCCAATGACTGACAAGAGAGGTCTTTTCTACTTCTATATTTCCATGTTTTAGAGCCAACAGATAAGTTATGGATCGGACTGAATGATAATAAGGTCCAAATGTATTTTGAATGGAGTGATGGTACCCCTGTGTCCTACACAAAATGGGATGTGGGAGAGCCATCCACCACAAACAACAGGCCAGAAGATTGTGTGCTCATCAAGGGACAGGTGAAATTATTGACTTTATATTTGGCTTTAGTGTGGAAATCAGCTTCTTAAAAAAAAAAAAAAATCCACTATTACAGCAATTAGTAAGGGCCTGAAAAATGGATATAAAGACACAGAATGATACACAAGCAACAACTTTTTCTATAAATAAATAAATAAACAAATAAATAAAAAGAAAAGAACACATTGTTGCATTATTAGTGAAATTTTCTCTTCAGCTAAATGTTACCACTGAACTTGCTGGAACTATGAAGCAGGTACTTAGGGTATAAACCCTTAATTTAACAACCATTTTCCTCTGGCGGCAATGGTGCCACGTGGGGGTCCCTGCTGCCCCTTCTGTGTGTACTCGTCGAGACCCAGGTTTTGTCCCTTCACTGCATGGCGTGACTGGTGCGGTCACGGCTTGTAAAACCCACCTGGGACCAGCCCCATCCATAAAGGAGTCTGGAAACTCGACACCCTCATCCCCTCTGAACACTCCTAGGAAAACTAAACTATTATAGGCTGCCCTGTCATTTCACTGTGAGGAGATGCACAACTAGGGAGGCTGCATAAGGGAAAAATATCTGTTTTAAAAGTTGAAGGAGAAATAAAGTGGACAGTTCTCTTAAAACTAACCCTCTTATCTCTCTCTCATTGCTTTTTCTTTTTTTTCTTGCTACATAGGATGGCTACTGGGCAGACTATGTCTGTGAGAGAAAAGCTGGTTATATTTGTAAAAGAAAACCCATATCTCTAACAACTGGAGAAAAGGAAACCACTGATGCAAGTTGCAAAAAAGTAAGTGTTTGAGAATAGAACATTAATTTTCCAGATCAAACGGAAACTTTTTCTGAGGATCATCTAGAATTATCTGGAGGTCAAGTCATTAAGCTTACCATCAAATTTCTCCTTCTTTCAGTTATTTTAAGCTTAATTAAGACATTAATAGAAACTGCCTAGAAGGAATCTGTAATTTTACTGCAATTACTTCATTTCTAAATTGTATAGCTCCCGAAAAACCCGGTATCACAATTGTTTGAAACTCACATAAAGTTATGTTACAGGGCTGGAGAAGATACAGATCCTACTGTTATTTTATTGGATATGTACAAACAACATTTTTAGAAGCAAAAAAAACATGTGAAGGGGAAGAAGGTTACTTAGCCACAGTTGAAAGTAGGTATGACAATGAATTTTCCTTGTCATTTAAACAGATAAAGACTGTGTGTTCTAAAATACTTCTAAATTACTTCTACACTCTAATACAATGTCAAATAGCAAATTATCTAAATTACAGCTAAAGTGAAAAGTCTCGTGTTTGTTCGATAATTTGTACAGTGTCAGAATTCCATTGAAAGGGCCTCTACTGCAGTTTGAAACAAAAACAAAAGTCTCCATCTTTCATTCTGCCATGGAAAAGGAGAAAGGAATTCATCATCACATTAGATTAAATACAATCTAGGTAAATTATTTTGTTATGACCCTTTTTGCAGATATGAGCAAGCCTATTTGACCAGTCTGGTTGGACTGAGGCCTGAGAAATATTATTGGCTTGGTCTCTCTGACGTGGAAGATCAAGGCACTTTCAGGTGGGTCAATGGTGAAGCCATCGCCTTCACACACTGGGATGCAGCAATGCCTGGTAAGTACTTGCTTGCCGTCCTTATTTGGTTTGCATAAGTGATATTCTCTCAATTTCTTTCTTTAGACCTTCAACATATCTGTTTTCAGGAACGGACAGTTCTCAGAATTCATCTCTGAATTTCAAAGGGACAATTTGAATTTCAGTTTTATTTTAGGACTTTAATGTACTTACCCTGTCAGATTAACCTTTTGGCTTGTCTTCACAAAGAGAATCATATTAAGAATATGAGCAATAAAACTCTTTTAAAAACATCAAGAGAAGAAAGCCTGCTAGGGGCTCTGAAGTACTAGCGGATGATACAAAGGATATGCTTGGATATCAGCCTGTAAGAGTAAAGAAAAATCTTCTTGTAACTGTGTTGACTGAGGAAGGAACTGGGCTTTTTGTCCTGGAAACCTTCTTTGCAGGGGCCTCAGAGAGTTTGTTTCAAGCTGAAATAGCAGGAAAATAGATTGTGGAAAAAATAGAGAAGTTAAAGAGCAACAAGTTGTCAGGACTAAGCAAAACTGTAAAGGCACACATCTTACCTGTTGAGGTAAGAGCAGAAAAAAAAGGCAAATTTGGTGCCAGCATTTAATTTGGTGCCATCCAGGGACACATGGGGCAAAAGAGACTAATAAGTCAGGGGTAACTAGTTGAAACTGCAATAAGGAATAGATAATGAGGATATACTTGAAGATACATAAAATTGCTTTTGTAAAAGGATGTTACGCACAAAAATCTCTTGGAGCTCCCTGGGTCAAGCCAACAAACACATGGATAAGTGAAATATGGTTAGTGTGGTTTTAATTAATTAATTACTGAAAGCCTTTCAGCAAGTGCCACCAGGCTTTAAAGAAAATAATACATTTTGACACAGGAAAGCTCTTTATATGAATATGAAATTTGGTTAAAGATAGGGAGTGCAAGTTAGGAATTAACAGTTAGTTTTTATGAGGGGAGAGTGCTTATCATTAGAATCCTGTAATAATCTGGGCCAAAAGCCACGTAATCAACGTATTTACAGACAATATGGAAAAGGCTGTGAAAAGTGAGGTGACAAAACATTTGCTAACGACACCAAATTATTTCTGGTTATGAAGATGTGTCTCTGAGAAGTTGCAGAGAATCTTGAGAGAGTGATTGACTGAGAATGATCAGTAAATGGCAGGTAAGGTTTGAAGTAGATTAAGCGTGGCTCATAGGAACAAACCATGTTACATTGACATATAAAATTATGGACTCCTAGCTGATTAGTTTATTTCAGAAATGAATTCTTGGCACTAGAGTAGACAGATCTAGGTAAACACTGGGTCAGTGCTCAACAGAGAGTTAAAAAGTAAATCAAATGTTAAAATAATTAGGAAAGGAAGTAAGAACATAACTGTGCCATTGGATAAGTGTGTGTGTGTGACTGCATCTTGTCGGGGATATGCAGCTCTAGTTCCCTCTGAAAGAATAAAAAAGAACTGAAGAGATTCGGGGAAGGAGAAAAAGAGAAAATGTATGTTAGAGCATCCACAAAGGAGAAGTTATATACTAAGATTTTTTCTTAATTCTGTGATTTTTGACCTGGAAAAGAGACAATAATTTAGGTCTGCAAAATCATAAACAGCATGGAAAATGTAAGTATGAGCTGGTTGTTCAGTCTGCTTGTGCATAAGAAACACAGGTGACTGAGTGAGGGCTGCAAAACTCACAGTACATAAATCAGTTTTCATATATCTTCATACAATATATAGTTAAAGTATGGAGTTCCTTGCCATAGAAATATGACATAGGTGTATATTTAAAATTTCTACATATTCAGGGAAAGAATGGAGTAGCTCAAAACTGCTGAATCATGACTGGGAAAGGAAAAGTAAAAGAGAAGGATCCCAGTCAGCTTGTGACCTCCTCAAACAGAAACTGCTAGTTTTCCACTCTGGGAAAGCCATTTAAATATAATTCTACTATTGAAGTGTCATTGTACTGCAAGAAGGGAATGGGCACTGCCGGTTTGTAAGTAATTTAGGTTCTATGAAATGCCCAGCTTGCATTTTTGTTTCCTTATAAAGGAAGGAAGCCAGGATGCGTTGCCATGAGAACTAGCCCTGCAGCTGGATTATGGGATGTTATTGACTGTGAGACAAAGCAAAAGTTTATCTGTAAACAGTGGGCAAAGGGTGCAACTGCTCCACCTATTCCAACTACAGCTGTAGTTCCCACGTGCCCTGAAGGCTGGATATCAAACACTGTCAGCAGTTTCTGCTTTAAAGTAAGTACCCAAAGAGTTGAAGGAGGAAGAAAGGCCTTGTGCTGCTTCATTTGAAATTAAAAAAATAAAAAAGAGAGACAGAGAGAGAGACAGGGTCTTCTTCATTTTGCAGTATCTAAGATGGAAATATAGTTAAAAAAAAAGGAAAAAAAAATAAAGGAAATAGAAGTTCACCAGAAATTATCTGTGAGAGAGGGGAGACTAAAGAAGAAGATGAGATTGAACTTAAAACAGTGGATGGGAGAAAGAGACAGAAAGGAAACTGAAGAGGTTTCTGTGTATGATTAAAATAAAATAGATTGGAGGAGAAAATTGGAAAAGAAGAATATAAATATTCAATCCCTGGATTGACATAAGGAAAAGAGGAAAACAAACAAACAAACAAAAAAATTGAAACATTGTTTTAAAAGATAGTGATGTCAATATGTTGTATTAAATAGCAGAAGCATCAAAGCTTGCCTGTTAGCATGACTTTTTATATCAGAAGTGATCACTAGGTTGTGCAAATATCACATATTTCGCTGTGCTGCTTTGTGAAAGTTTGGGGAATGAAATACAATAACAGTGAGGTCTGCCCACAAGCAGGACAAAGCCTAATACTAGATCTTTCAAAAGTACCACAAAATAACACATGACATCTCAAATTAAAGACTATTTAAGCTAATGTTTATTAAAAGCATTTATTGCACAGTTTCACATGCAGAGTTAGAGATAACTTGTACTTGGAGTACACTCAGCTGTGAAAGGACTTTGAGCAAGAACTACAGAGAGTGTGCAAAGACTGATAAATCCCAAATAAAATAATGTAAGATATTAATATTTTTATCACTTTATTTGCATTTTGAAGTCTTTGTGTTTTTATTATGTCCATTTTTTTCATTTCTTTCAAACTTGCATGGGACAATATTTATTTAGACTCCATTTTCCCCACAGCATCTTTTATTTCTTTCCAACCTTGATCAAACTTGTGGTGATTCTCTGTTAAATTACCAAACTGCTAAGACAATCTATTGCAAATGTGAAGAAAGAGACAAGCCACTATGAAACCATTTTTGCCTGTGTCTTCAGACTCCTCTGATGACATCTTAAATCTCATTCATAACCGTAACCTTTTACCTTCCTTTGGAGGATGACCTGAGTCTTCCTTCAGATAAGACTGGTTAAAGCTGGTTGTATTCTTCTATAAAAAGCTGCTTTGCCATCCTCATAACTAGCTAGACCATTCTGTAAGTGTAAAGATATTATGAGCAGTTAATTGTAATCCATGCTATTTCTCTTATGAACTACTAGATTTTATAAAACCTCATTTATACATAAGAAAGATCATTTTATTAAAGAATGCAGTACATATTTTAGGTATTTTCTCTCTAGTGTTTTTACAGAGACAATATTGGAAAGAAATCATGGTTTGAAGCTCGACATTTTTGTAGAAAAATAGGAGGGGATTTGGCTACTGTTAACAGTCAGGAGGACTCAAATTTAGTAAGCAAAGCATTAAGGTGAGTATCTACTCTTATCTTAGTAGGGAGTTTTTATTAATTCATATTTAATATGAAGTATTGTATATATATTTTTAGCTGATTTCTGAAACATATGGATTCCTTAAAAGCAGAAATACTTCATGCTACTTTGAACTTTTTATCTAATGATGAATATTTTCAACTGTTTGATCACCAACGGTTAGATTATATCTGGGAGCCTTATAAGCCAATGTCATGATTAATTAATATAATTTAGGAACATCAGAAATCACAGCCATTTTCTTAAATAGGGTAGAAAATGTGGCCAATGTATTTACTTTTGGCTTACTTTTAAGTAGTCAATTACATTTCTCAGCTGTACAATAGTCTTTCCATAGCTCATGGTCCAGAGGCAATGCTTGCCAGAGGATGCAGTGCCTTTGGGTGCATCTGCACATTCAAACTGGGGCTCAGCACAGGTGCAGGCATTGCAAAGCCCGGTGAAAGCCTCCAGACTGTAGCCAACAGGCAGGTGAGGTGTGTAAGAGGGAGATAAGCGTTAGATATTGCTGTGAAGATCTGCACAAAGTTTACCCAAATCTACCTGAAGTCAAATGGGATAAATATTATCATTTCACTATGCTTTACCACATTTAATGATATATTTCTAGATGTCATTTGTGCTGATGTTTTCACACTTTTCTGTCTTGTAATTTATGTTAGTTCATGGCGTTCTTACGGGAGTTGGACAGGACTGTTTTCCTTGAATCCAGATGAAGGATTTGCTTGGAGCGATGGTTCTCCAGTAAGTGTTTTATTTTTTTTTCATCAAGTTTATTTGCTCAAGATGTCTTGGGGGGCTTCTACATGTGCTTTTTGTTTCCTTTTACTGTTCTTGTCTTCAAAGAGTACACTAATCCTGCAAGTATTTACATGGTTGCTAATCTTGACTATCATAAGTAAATGATCATCAACCATTTGATCAAACTATCATCAATAGATTTGAACACATGGAAATCATCTGCACCTACCATCACTTAGTCTGGATCAGTATCTGTAGTTTTCTGTATGCCACTGGAGAGTATTTTCTTTTACAAGAATCTAATATGAACACATAAGAATATAGATCATGGTCATATCTGATCTTGCATCCTGTCTTTGACAGTGGCCAGAGGAATCTTAAGAAGCAGACCTAGAGCAAGATACCTTCCCAGGATACTCTTAAATGGTAGCTCAGGATCTTCCAGCACCAGGGGTGTGATCTTTATACTTAGTGTATTTTTTACTTATGAATGTATCCAGTCATATCTTGAACTCAAGTAAATATCCACAAATCTCTGAAATTTTCCTGCAGCTTGTTACCCTTGTTTACTCCTGTCTCTGATTCTCTGATTTTTGCTCTGACACATAGACCCATTCCTCTTATCCTGTATTACATTAGCTTCCTTAAAACTATTTTTTAAATTATTTTGAGAAGCTCTTTTTGAAAATCCTGTTAGATTTTATCAGGTAGATCTCTCTTCCCTCGTTAGTTTCTTCAGAGGTAACTCCATTTATAAGACAAAACTTCCCTTGCAAAAGCCAGGTTGACCTCTTCCTCTGGTGTAGTTCTGTTTTTGGAAGCTTAGGGGCTGGAAGCTGTGAAAGTGGAATGGATGCACATATGGTCACAGCCACCGGATGGCTTCTTGACAGCATCATTTTGAATCAGGTCACAGTCAGTTAAATAAATCTCACCTTATTGAGGCCAGAGCAGCATGAGGGGTGAAATGCCTAGTGACATGAAGAAGTTCAATGGAAACAGTCCATTTGCCTGGTCCTATTCTGACTGCCACTAGAGGATAAGGTGTGAAGAAGAGCAAAAGTCCTCCTTGACAAATAAGCCTGATGATACCTTCACCATTGACATCATTACTCTACTGTAATAATTCTTAAGCTTGTTCCATATATTTCTCCTTTTTTTGAGAGAGAGAGAATGTCTCAAGCAAATTCAGTTTGTTCTTGTTTACTAGTCGTGAATATAATTGCTGAAAGTGTCATTAAGGTGAAAAGAAAAAGAATGGTAAGAATGATTTCTTCCATAGGTTTTGTACACAGGCTGGGACAATAGTCCAAGAGATTCAGGAAGAGACATGTCCTGTGGCTTACTGAAAAACAGATTTTCTGGTGATAAATGGCATATTTCTCACTGTGAAGCTCTGCATGACTGGATTTGTCAAATAAAAAAAGGTAAATTACTCCTTTGAAGTAGGAAACATAAATAACATAAGTAGTAATTTTAAGCAGTTGTTTTCTACTGAATAGCAGGAGAAATAGACAAAAGTTCAAAAACTATACTTTTTCCAAGGGCAGGCAAAAAGAGCTAGAGACATATGAGACAAGGATTTCTAGCTGTTCAGTGCTGAAAATAAATGATCTTTTTTATTTTTTTTTAAGCAAATTAGGTTTATAAATACTCTGTGTGTTTTCCAGTGCCTTATGGATCGTAAGCTTTTGTACAGTAATAAGCTTTACTTTGTGCGCTTTTGCTGTAGGAAGCACAAGCTATGTATTCCTTACAATGTTAGATTTCATACCTACATATCTAGAGCTAAAAGAAAAACCATATTAATGTAAAGAAAGTTTCGAAGAAGTGTACACCAGATATATTTAGCCTTGAGATTTGACTGGATTTACAGTAAATAAAAATAAAATAATAAATAAAAAGAGTTAGAGAAGGTGATGGGTAGAAGCAGAATGTTTAGGTTGCCTTCCCATTACTCTCTATCCATATTCACGTGGGCCCTGGTGGGAAGGGACTACTGAGTCAGCTAGCCTGGGTATGTCTCTTGTTAAGCAACCCAGGCAGCCACTGAATGGACACAGGAGATCTGCCCAGCCTTGGGACACCAGCTTTGCTGCCTGAAATCCGGGAAGTGTTGGAGAGTATTGACTCACTCACGTGGGATCTTTTGATTCGAACAGACCAGATATTTTTCCTAAGGAAAATAGAAAATTTTCTGCTGCATCCAGACTTTGTCGTGATGGTCTGATCAGGAAACCATGTCATATGAGAAAAACTTTTAGGCTCAAAGCTGTTTTTGTATGTTTGGCAGTTGTTGCCTGGGCTGGTCACAGCTCTGGCAGTATGGTTAAGAACATACCTCATTTTGATTATGAATATTTGGAACTGAGATTTCTTTTTTTTTTTTTTTTTTGAGGTAAATTTGAGGTAAACGTAATGGAAACTTTATCTTTCTTGATAAGAAAAATCATAATAGGGATTATGATCTGTTTACAGCTGCATCAGTAAAGGAACTGTGAAACCAAAGTTAAAAATGTTTTATTTGACTCTAATGTTGCTCACAGAATCTCAGAGCACCTTTCCTTTATATTGCTCTGTGCAAGTAAAGCTTGTAATCCAAACTGTGACTTTGCTGACACGAAATGCAGTTCATGATACAAATATAAAAGTAAATATCAATGCATATTTCATGTTATGTAGCGGAATCACATGGTTAAACACGCTTTTTTTCTAATCAATGGCAAAAGATCGCAGAACTCTAGATGTTTCTCATTCATTTTTTACAGGCAATCATAAATTATTTAATACATTTCAGAAACACATCACAAATCCGTTCTATTTTGCAGGAATGCCTCTAAAGTCTGAACCACGTGACACATATGGTAGGTTTTTTGCATGTTCATCTTGTTTATTAGAAATGTTATTCTAAAACAAATTTCTATCTTCTTCTATCTTACTATTCTTCAGAATATAAAACCACTGCAGATGGATGGGCAATATATGAGGATAAACTATACTACATCAGCAAAGATCGTGTGTCAATGGAAAAAGCCCTAGAGTTTTGCAGAAAGAATTCTGCAGATCTGGCTGTTGTTAATAGTAATAGTGAACGGATGTTCCTGTTGAGAACTCTAAAACAAAATGTAAGAATCAATATCAACTGACATCCTAAAGTAGAAATACTTTGACAACCTGTTCCACAAAACTGAATTGTGTCAAGGATAGCGCTGTGAGCATTTTCACTAATGAAATCTGGCTGAGGTGAGATCTAGGAAGTTCCTCTCAAAGTGCTTTGTGCTTTGATATGTCAGGCTGGAGTGTTTGTCCTCACAGTCCTTTTGGTCCTTGGGGATTTGTTTCGTTGTTCTCCTGCATGAGGAAGAGCACTAGGAAGAACAAGGCAGGACGATGTCATGCTGGCGTGGGAAGCACTCAGCAGGAGAGAGTGACTTGAAGCTGGAAATAGACAGTGCCACAGTCCTGGGGAGAGGAGAAAAGACATCTACATATTCTTCCTCAAACACTATTTCTCTCTTACTGAGTCGCATGGCTCACTGGAGCTGCAAGACTCAGCTCTGATGCTGTAGACAGTGCTCCACAGCTTCTGCTCCTGTGTATCTAAATATATGATTGTACTTAAATATAAGCATATGCTTTAGTGACCGTCTGCTCTATGTACCTAATAATGCATTTCTGTTTGTTCTACTTCAGAGATTTTACTCTTAATTAAAACATTGTCTTTCTGTTCCAGGATAGATTTTCAGATAATTCTAAATCATACTTCATTGGCTTAAAAGTGAGTCTTGACAAAAAAATTGGGTAAGTTAGTATGATCACTTCAGCTCTTAACACGTAGAAATGAATACTGCATTTTATGCAGCTGAAAGTAATAAATTATATAATTTTTAAGGCCTGAAAGCGGTTGTATGTACTGAATACAAAGCAGTGTGAAATAGTCTTGGAATAGTCCAAACTCCAATACTTTTCTCCGAAAAGGAAAGGGGGGAAGGGGAGAAGAGCATTTTTTTTCTTGAAAAATCACTTATCTAAAATATTTCTTAGTATTTCTTCAAGTGCTCTGATTTTCTTAAGTTTCTGTTGAAGCTTTGCCTAAGGCTTTATTTTATACATCTAAAACCTGTAAATACACATGAACAAAATGTGTTTCATTCTATACAGCTGTCATAGAACAAGAGGTGATGGGGGTGAGTGACACAATGCACTTCACTCGTATGAAAGAAATAGTTTTAGGTGTTATTGATAATGACAATGGTTTCACAAGTGTATATGGCAAGAGGTCACTTACTGCATGGGAGACAAGAAATACACAGAATTATCAAGGACACCCTCCCGTTGAGTCATGGGGTTCAGATTGGACCCTCTTGCTTTCCAAAATCCTTCTGAGAAGAGTCTGGGTACAGCTGGATCCAATCCTAGTCCCAGACCTGGCAAACGGTTTATGACTAAGGGATTTGTGCACAGTAACATAAGTAAAGTTTACAAGTTCAAAAAGCGAGCACGCTGTAGTCACTCACCACAAATCTGTAGTGGCAAGGATCTCTCAACCCCGAGGAATATCCTTGGGAGATGCCCCTGCTCAAGGGGAGATCCTGGTCTGCAGCCCGCTGCAACGCAAGGAGAGCTCAATAGGCTCCCAGGCTGTGCCCATATTTATGGGATAAGATGATTGACCTATAGCCATTCTTTCAATTGTATGCACAATTAGCCTTACCTCCCCATGAGGATGCAGCCATCAGGACAGTTACTGATGGTACATGTCTGAACCATCGGGGGAAGAAATCAAGGAGGCAACTGTTAGGATCAGATCATGTCACTGGTGGTTAACACCTGAGTAGGGCTACCTGTGAAAAGTCAGATTGAGCTAGGAAGGAAACACATCTATCACATGAGTAGGAAGATGGGGACAATGAATGTAAAAGCTGCTTCTGATGGAGATTTTTAAAACAGTCTCTGCCTACTCCCATTCCAGGAGATGTGTCAGCAGAAGTTCACACTTCTGTAAAAACTATGAAACAGCAGAATACTGATTCTACCTTCCCATCTGGCAGTTAGGACACATGTGGGAGGTGAATCCTAATGCTCCTAATCCTAAAACAGATTTAGAAGAGATTGAAATGTAATCATTTACCAGCCACTATTTAATCTCAGTAAATAACTAGCCTTGGAAAGAACGAGAGAGGAGTGGGGAGAAACAGGTCCTCAATCACCAGTGCTAGAATTTTACCATTTTCAATATTTTAAATGGGGATATTGATAGTGACAACCAGTGCTTGATTCTGACCTCCTGATTTAAGGCACTAATCAGGGAGACAGGACATTGCTTGACTCCAGAAAACATCTCATTTACATCAATTGCAATAGATAAATAAGAGACAGCAAGAGGGATCTGAACTTGATTTCCCACTTCTAGATGAGTGGCATCAATTCTGAGCTGTTGATTAAATGCAGTGCCAAACTCTTCTTCCTACAATAACAATTTGTTTAAACAAAAAGAAATAAATATAAAGAAAAAGGTCAATGTAAATACTTCAGAAAGAGTGATCTGAAAGCTGAGAGAATGCCTGTTTGTCTCCAGACACAAGACTTAGGAGGAATAACCTACTGAGATATTTCTCTTCAGAGTAAAATCTACAGATAAGTAGTTTTGCTTGCATCTGTGAAAGTATCAGAAACATTCAGACTAAGAAACATAATATTAACTATGTGATTCAACTAGATCAGTTAAAATAAAATGTTTACATTTCTTCCCTATACTAAAGCAGGCTACATAATAGTTTCTGATAAGAAATGATTCATTCCTCCCTATCAATGAAAAATGTATTTCTTTTTGCTTGGTACCAGTAACATTTTGCATAAATTAGTTTAAATTGCAATAATCAAGTGAGGGAAAGAAAATCCATAAAGTCCTAGTTTTAACCAGTCAGTTTCCACTGTGGTCATGTACCTTTTATTCACTGCAAATGTTTTTTTAAGTTTCTTATCCAATGACTGAGATGTATTAATTAATAATTGTTAGTACATTTTTTTTTCTTTTTAAGCTGGATAGATGGGACTCCAGTGACCTATGTGGCTTGGGCTCCCAATGAACCCAACTTTGCAAATAATGATGAAAACTGTGTGATAATGTTGTCAGACATAGGTAAGAGGGCAAAGATTTTAAGTTTTTCTTTTTTTTCCAGCTTACTTCAAAGGCACAAGGGCAGTCTCAAGCAATTTTAATTGCTCTTGAATGTAAATACCTTGCAAAAAGTCCTAGAGCTAATTTTCATCTTATCCTTATCTCTTCAGCTCAGATGACACTAATGGGAATTCAATAGCTTAAAAAGAAGGAAGTCCATCTCCCCATTTATAGTTTTGAAACAACTCATCCAGCAATCCTATCTAAAATTCTATGTTTATATGAAGGCGCTAAAAGTGAGATTGGCACCTAGTACCATTTTTAAATAGATCCTTTAACTGCTGATTCAGAAAAGGTGGCTTATCCACAGATCCATGATTCATATCTGTCAGGCCCCATGTAGATGTCTAACCTATCCCGAGCTTGCCTCAGATGACTCTAGAAGCCCTCATGTTGACTCCAGAGCTGGACCATAAGTGTAGCATTCAACTTGAGTTGACAACGACATGTGAATGTGGGCTAGGCTCCTAAATCTCATTAGGGTCAAAAGGAGATGTCATCAATGCACCACATGCAGACTGAAGAGCAATTCAGTTAATCCTGGAGTAGTGTTCAGATGCCAAAATATACATGACTATGGCTAGCTGCGATTTCCTAGAGTCATCCCATCTGAGTTTTCCAGAGGAACTGTGATGTTCCTTCCATTCCTCTGCATGAGAGAGCTGGAAGCTATGTCCTCTCAAATGGCTCTAAACACTTCAACTTAAGTAAATGTGTCTCCAGCAGGTCGAGGGAGGTGATCCTGACCCTCTACTCAGCCCTGGTGAGGCCACATCTGCAGCACTGTGTCCAGTTCTGGGCCCCCCAGTACAAGAAGGATGTGGAGCTGCTGGAGAGAGTCCAGCGCAGGGCCACG
>JAWLRI010000471.1:188872-242919 GCA_034781795.1 Crypturellus tataupa | reverse complement strand
TTGTGGAGTCTCCTTCTCTGGAGATCTTCAAGACCCGCTTGGATGCAGCCCTGTGCCACGTGCTCTAGGTGACCCTGAGTGTGCAGGGAGGTTGGACTACATGACCTCTAGAGGTCCCTTCCAACCTTAGGCATTCTGTGATTCTATGATTCTATGATTCAAAGTCATTCTTTGTCTTTGGTAGTATGAATGTTGCAAAGTTTTGAAGAACACTTGCTACAAACATGAGAAAATATGAAGTATGAGAATTGATTGGTATTGCAGAGCTTCATAACAAGGAAAAATGAGGATTAATCTTTTGAAATGTTTCTTTTTTTTTTGAAAAGCGATGAATATGCTGTACAATGTAGATGTGATTTGGTTCTGTTTAGAAAAGAAAGCTAATCAGTATTTTATTCTACAGATTGCTGCATTATCATCATTGTTTACAGTGGCAGTGAAATTAAATTCAAATCAATTATGACTTCTGAATGGGTTAATTATCTGGTTTGTGTAAATCAGTGCAACTCCACTTACTTTGAGTAAAAAATGTTAATGCAAATGAGTTGAAAATCTGTCTCAAGATTGTCTGCTTTAAATGAGTATTTATAACATTTTGGATCTTTTTTTAAATTTGTCCAACCTTAAGCACCCAAATAAACTCACTTTTCTGTGGCATAGCAAATACATTCCTCACTTATTTTGTTCTGAACATATTTTGTACATCTTCAGTTAAAAAGTTAGCATTTCTTAGCTGTCTCCATCTTTTAAAATTGCCTTCAGTGTTCTGATTAACCTGATTCTGTAAAAGAGAATTGCTAGCGTAGATGTCTGGAAAAGAGAGATCAGGAGTATTTGAGGGGTTCAGCTGCAAAATAATCATCAGCTGTGTAAGTACCTCTATGACATAAATGGATTTTTATTTTTACAAATAATAGTGGTGTAAATTTTCATTGTAGTAAATAGGTTATTAATTTATTTCTTAGAACTGTGATCTTGAAATCTTGTACACAGCAAAGGTGTAAAATATATGTAATATACGGGAAGTGTGCAACATGCGTTAACACGCAGGAAGTAGCAAACTTGAATTATATCCTAGATAAAATTAGTATGCATTGCACTGCAATGGTTTGTCTTTGTTTTGTTTTTCTAATCAAGGTTTCAGTGAATTTCAGTTTTGTTCTTTGCCTCCCCCGCATTAGTTCCATTGTCCTGATTTGCATCATTTGTACCAGCTGGCTTCTTGTCAGTCTGCAGTTTGGACCTTTACATGCAACAGCAAATTAATTACAGAAAAAGAAATCCCAATAGAACTCCTGCGCTTAGATGTTTTCTCAGTTATCCAGGAGTGGATGTTGCTGATTCTTGTCAAAAAGGAGAAGCGAAACATGGGCAAGAGTGTAGCAGATATTTTGCAGATGCCATTAATTATTCCACAAGTGTCATAGTCATCTCCTCTTTCCCACTAGCACAGGACAATGAGTGTTGGGTAACATGTAGTGAGACACGTATTTTTTGTTAAGGATATGTAGCCTTGATGCCCCTCTCTAGTACCAAAATGCTCTTTACAGTCTATCGCAAGGCCTATTTTCATCCTAAATGTTTGTTCACTTTCCCTGTGCTATGCTTTAAAACCAAAAGTAAAAAGCCTACTAGAGTTTTCTCTGTCTTAATTTTGGAACTTTTGTTTCCTTCTTAAATCTCCTGCTCTCATTTTTAACATTGCAAAAATAAGTGGCTTGCAGTTACATTGCCTGGAAGCTATTCATAGGAGAGAGAGAGAGAAAAAAAAAAAAAAAAGCTTTAAGTGTTTAGAACTTGAATATGCTTTTCTCACATGAGCAAATAATTTACTCTTTTATTCAGTTCCTGCACTATGTTAAATTATTATTATTTATATCCTTTAACTTTTTTATTTTTATTATTATTTTTTTACTGCCTTTTTTTTTTTTTAATAAGCATTCAAACAGCTCTATTGTAGTGGGGAAAGAGGTAAAACGGTGTACAGTATAAAAATAAAGGAGTGCTCTACTTCTGGTGAAATGATCTGGTGAAATTATGTGCTATTTTAGTCTAATTTATTCACTGTCTTTTATTGCTTATTTCCTCCACTTTTATATTTTTCTTGAATCAGTAGGTATGATTTCCTTGGCTATCTTTTCAGTATGCATATAATCTTCAACTTGATGTTTTATTGTTATCTGAGCTATCTCATGTAGTCCATCTTTTTCAATAGTGCACAGATCGCAGAAGAAGATAATACCTTGCCCAGATCTTAAGAGAATATTGAGTACGGCTGGATACAGTTTCTGTTCTGTAGCAATATCTTTCCTCATTTTCTGCCATCTTGTTAGCACACTTTAAGAGCTCAGTCCAGTATTATTCCAAGGTCATTTTCAAAGTCCTGCTGTGATTGTGATTCTTTTATATGTGTCTGTGGCTTTGAACAGAATGTGAAATTTAATGGTTTAGCTTCTGAACATGGAATTTAATTTACAACTTGTCAGATTGTTTACAAAATGGATGCCATTGTAAAGGATTCTCCTAAATATAACCGCAGCTTATTTCTTTTGTTCTTTGTTCATTTGTATATTCCTGTGAAATTCACAAAAAACAAAATCACTTTGAATATCTAAATTCATAGATGTCGCTGCTGACCATCTCCTCTGCACCGTCCAGGTAACACTGCTATGTGAGGTAGCAGATAGCAGCTACACATGCAGCCTCTCCATCCAGAAAACACCAACCCTCCCTCCCTCTCCCTGTCCTTCACCTACTTGCAAAACTGCAGTTTATGCTAAAGCTACTTGCAGAATTATCCCTAATTGCACTCTGTTTAAAGCCCCTTGAGTCACTTGGTTTTTGGTATGAAAGACTGAATGCATCATTATTACATGTTGTGGTTCATTGTATATAGTCTAATCCTCTACTTCAATCACTCTGATTCCCTAATCCTAGTTGAGATTGGAAAAGACCTCTGGAGGTCCTGTAGTCCAAATTACTCCTGATGCAGCAGGGTCACCTAGAGCAGGTTTGCAAGGATGGTGTCCAGAGTGCTTTTGAATTGTCTTCAAGAGCAGAGACTTCACAGCTCTCTCTGGGCAACCTCTGTTACCCTCACAGAAAAGTAAAGCGTGTGTGCTTCTTGTTGTTCTCCCTCGTGTTCAGAGGGAGTTTCTTGTGTTTCTATTTGTGCCCATTGCCTCTCATCCTGTTACTGGACACCACTGAACAGAATTTGGCCCCATCCTCTCTACACCCTCCTCTCAGATACTTATATGTTTTGATAAGATCCCCTCTCAGCCTTCTCTTGTCCAGGCTGATCTAGCCCACCTCTGTCAGCCTCTGCTCATAAGAGAAATGCCCCAGGCCCTTCATCATCTTTGTAGCCCTCTGCTGGACTCATGCCAATAGATCCATGTGTGTCTGGTAGTGGGAAGCCCAGGAGTGGAAGCAGTAGATGGCAGCCTCACTAGGACGGAGTGCCGGGGAAGGATCATCTTCCTTGTACTTGCTGGCAATGTTCTTTCTAACACAACCCTTGGCCACAAGGGCACTTTGCTGGCATATAGTCAACATGACCACGAGGACTCCCTGGTCTGTCTCTGCAGAGCTGCTCTCCAGGAAAGAGCCCCTAACCTGTATGGGGTTATTTCTCTATGAGATTCCTTTCCACCCACCTCTCCGGTCTGTTGGGGTCCCTCTGAATGGCAGCACAGCACTCGGATGTACAAACCATTTCTCTTAGTTTTCTATCTTCAGCAGATGAATGCTTCCTGAATGTTTCCTGGAAGTTGAGGAATGGTTTCAAGTCTTTCTCTCTTTCTCGTTTTTGATAGTTTTCATTTAATAGTGTTTTTTGTTTGTTTGTTCATTCGTTTCTCTCAAGTGCTCTCAGACAGTGGGTTTATATTGTTAAGGTGGTGTGTTTAGGCTTCATAATGGCTCTAAAATTTATATCCTAAATTTCTGCTGCCATGATTAAGGGATGGGAGTTAGGAATATTTACATGTCAAATGATAGTATAGAGGTTGAAGCCCGGTCTATACTTTTACAGGAGTTTATGGATATTTTATTTTGACAATTTCACTAGCCAATCAAACCTCTTAAATCCAAACATTCTGAGGGAAAATTTAGTAGTAAAAGGATCATTTTATGTAAGGAAATCAAATTTTTTAGAAAGAAATCAATTTTAATTACTTTTTTTTTTTTTAAGTCTTTTCAGATTGTGTTCTCATGGATTCCTAATTAATATTTTTAAATGCAGGTAATGAATTTGGGCATCCAGAATGGCTTGACTTTCCCAGAAAAGGGAATAACGAGAGCTACCACTATGCCAGAAGACAATTTAATCTAACTGAAGATCATCTTCTTCGCTATAGATTTCTAAATGCATTTGACAAAGATATGAATAAATTGGAGGAAAGATTTGGCTGGCTTGCATCTCCCCCGGTAAGATATATACACTAAGTGTTAAGTTTTTAGTCACCAGTAGTGTATGTGTTCAGAATAACAATAAGACAAAATTTGCATGCAGAAATTTTAAGCAGCACTTTATTATGCACTGCGTAATGCCCCACCATATATTTCAAGTTGTCAAAACATGTCACTGAAATATCTTCTACAGAGAGTAAAATCTAAAATAGTATCTTTCTGGATTCACAGCAAGTTTTTTTTTTCCTATTATTTTTGCTATTTTTATTTAGTAACTTCAGATTGGTTAAAACAGAGTATAAAGCTTTGTCTATAATCCAGTCCAAGGATTATTTGAGAAAAGTATAAATTCTTCTGACAATTTACTCTGTTTAAGTAATTACTCCATTACTGATGAAACACTTTTGGCACAGTATAGCATATTTTATAGTGTCTTGGTATTTAATATGTCGCTTATGACTTTGCCTTTTTTACTGGAATATTGTACTATACTTTTTACTAAAGTGAATCATCAGTTTTATAGTTTCTCAGCTTGTAATGCTTTCAGTTTTTAGATAGATTTTGTACATATAAGGAATTATGTAATGCTGTAATCATAATTCACTTTAAAGGACTGTTTAAAATTGTCATGTATTTATGTTTTCAGCAAATAGAATAAAGATGGTATATTTGCAGAAGTTTGTTACAAATAATAAATGTTTAATATGGTTTATCAAAGCCATTTCTCATATACCAATTAAAAAACACATTATCTGGTGCTTCATTTTCTATATTGCTAACAATAGTAGTGATGCTGATCAATGTAAGAAACCTATTGAAAATTTGTTTTGATTAAAAGCACACTTCCTTTGTTAAAGAAATGTGTGATACAATGACCATATGTTACTAAACAATGAAGAAGTGTTCAAGTGCTTATCTCTAGCTCACTTTTTTTAATTTTATGTTCACCTCTAAAATTTAAAGCTGTAGTTAAATAGTACAAATGGTTAAGTAATAAAAGATTAAGTAATAAAGAATCACTAAAATACATCACTAAAATACAAGAGATCTTTAGCTTGGGTGTTAACTCCAGTATTTATAATATTATTTGAATCTTTAACAGCCTTTTTTTGTTTTCTTACTTTTGTCAATTTAGTTAAAAATTAGGTGCTATTTTATAGTGTTGAAAAAAACTTTCTTCCTAGGCTTTTGTGACTGAAAAGCATGAATCTAATAAGGTCATTGCATTCGAGAGGGCCAGTCTCATTTTTATTTTCAACTTCCATCCATATCAAAGTTATGTGGACTACAGAGTGGGTGTTGAAACTCCAGGAAAATATCCTTTATTGTCTCGTATATTAAAAGTTCAAAGTTACTTTTTCATTATTCTGTTTTCTAAATGAATGAAAACTTTAATTAAAGGTAAGTAACAACTTTTTTTGTCATCAGTACAATTGTTCTTTAATAGTTAGTAATTAAATTTTAGAGGAATAAATATTAAATCTTCAGTAATTGACTTGTCTCCCAATACTTTAGCATTGAGGGAGTTAAAAAACCTTCTTTTCATTCATTAGCATTCATCAGAAGGTAACTTTGCCTTATTTCAGTTTCTTTAGTTTGGGGCCGCAAAACATTGCTGTAATTTATGAGCCTTGCTGCTTATACCTGCAGTGTCTTAGGACCTTAACAGTAGTTTCATGATTTACAAATGTTAGCTGAAACTCACCTTGTTCAGTGTTTCTTCTGTGCTAACTGTACAGTGTTACTGGAACTCCTGGAAAAGATGATATAAAAGACATTGAAGTAGTAAAATCTTAATTTTGTTCTATAAGGCACGCCAGTACTTTATAGTCATAGACCTCAGGTATCCACCTGTTTAGGCTGGTGCTACTGCATTTTATCTGCCTTAAGAAATGCTTCAAGAAAATGTATAAACTCAGTGTTAAGAACAGAATATAATAAAATATTTAGCGTTGCTTTTTTACTCTGATACTTATTATGCCATTAAACTTAAATCCAAAATATACTTCTTTATTGACATATGTTCATGACCACTCTATTGACTATATTAATAAGTAGTGCTCTCAATTACTTTCCAGTAATTTCACATACCTTTCATGAATCTGTTTAAAAAAATGCCAGATCTCCTTGCTCCTTATAAATTTTACATTTACTGTATGTATGGAATCCTATATGTGTTAATTCTATGTCAGCTGATGTTATTCTGTAGTATCTGTTCTGAAACAATCCTTAAACCTGATTTTTTGTTGTTTGTTTCTCCTCACTGATTTGACTTTGCCAGTCAAAACCCAAGTTGGTCTGTTGATAGTTCACTTGAGATGTTGAAGCAGCTTTCTGCGTAGTATCTTGCCTGGAAGGAGGACGGCCGACTCTGATTTTTTTTTTTTTTTAAATGTAGCCAGAAACTTACTAGAAAGCGTTTGCTAATCACTTAGTGGTAGATGTTTTAGATGTTTTAGATCTTTTATGTTTATTTTGACTCAGTGAAAATTGTAAGAGCATGTAACAATAGCTTAAGAAGACAGACATGCTCTGTCGTCCCATTTTTCTTTGTAAAAGCTTGCTTCTAGTCCAAGGAAAGTGTATAGTCAGGGAACTGCCACTGAGGATATTAAAGAACTGCTGAAATCTTAGTAATAGGTGGTCTGGTATGTGTCATGCCTAAGCACTCATTTTCAGGAGACCTCATCTCAGATGAACTTGACATATCTAATATATTGGCATTAGAACTGAGAAGATACATGGAGGGAAATATTTTTCTGAATCAGCCAAAAATCAGAAACTGGTTACCTCAGACCCTCAAACATATACTAAGCCATGATAACTAGCTGTATGGATAGTCCTAATTAACAGCAAACTTGTAGTTTTGTGAATTCTGTAACGTGGTGAAAGAGTAACTGATGTTGTATCAATTTTCCCAGGTGAGCAGTCAATACATGATCTTTATAATTTTATTCATGTAGAATTTTTTATCCTGTTCATAAATTCTCAAATAGCAAGACCAAAAGGCAAAAGTTAACATGTGGGAGACAGTGCAGTCCAATTTTGCATGTCCTTATTAGATATTTTATGTAGCTGTTAACTGCCCAAAATGCCAGTAGTCAAGAGTGGCTAATCTGCACTGTTGCTATAACCTTTCTAAGATGGGTGAAAGTGAGACAGTGCAAAAGAAGAAAGGACATGATTTTCAAAGTGTAGATGAAGATAGAATGCCTCATGTTTTGGCACTTCGAGAGAGATTCAGATTTATTTTTGGAACTGAAAGTAAAGGTTATGAAGTGTTTTATCAACTAAGTAAATCAATGGGAAGTCCACCTTATATTCCATATAGCCAGAAAAGATGCAAATTGTTTTATTAGATTCATTTTTGGCATTAAACTTCCTTGGTTGAGATTTCTAAACTATTAATCACAAAGAGCTGCTTGAACAGTACTTGAAAAATTGAGCTTATTTCTTACAGCTAAATGTTTTATAGTAGTTATACATATATAGTAAAGAAACCATGTAAAACTGTTTTTGATGTCAGTTTTTAGATGGAACATTTTCCAGTGGTAACTGCTTCCCTTTTGCTCTATTTACTTTAATTTCTTCTACTTTCACAACCCTTTCTTATTTGCTGCACATACCCAACACACTTTCCTGTGTCTGTTTTCTTTAAATGCATTGAGGGTGTTCTAATGATGAAGAGCTTTCTTTCTAACTCTTGTCCTGCCATTATAGCCATAGATTTTGTGTCCAGATTTGTAATAGAAACTTTTACAGTTAAACTTTAGAAAATGTTTTATGTAAATAGGAGATGTTGACATATGTTATGTGAAATCTTCAGATTTTTTTTCTCCGTTTTCCAAGTCATTCTTTTACCACCATATGGAACTTAAACACAAAGCAGAAGTTCTTAAACATTAGTTTGTTGCTATTTTCTTTTGAGAAGTCACTAGTCAGTTGTTTTTACACTCAGAAGAGAGGCGGTTACTGAATTAGCAAAAAGAGTAAAATACTATAGTATACTTATTCAATTCTTTTACTAGAAGGCTTAACTGAACAATATTGGAAATTGTGAGAAATTAATATCCTTGCAGTAGTCCATATCTGAATTTAAATTTGTTTCAGCGGACTAGATTATTCCAGTTAATTTGAGTTTGCCTATAAGTGGATGAGTTTGAAGTATTAGTATTTTATAGTAACATCATTATATCATATATATGTATATATAATACATAATTAAATTTTTGGTTTATACAGTTTCTCACATAGGTTGTCAGATAGATATATTCAGATATTCAGAGCTCATTGCCTTTCTGGCCTACATATTTTCGGGTATTCCTCTGTTTTGATCTCCTTGAAGATTTCATTCATCTTTAGCTGTTCTTTACTGGTAGGACTAGTAGGCTCTTGGCATAGCAAACCATACTTTTTCTTTATTGTACTTTTATAAAGGAAATAATATCTAGTAGACATTTCAGTCCTCATTGTTCCACTTGGTATAGAAAGTGTCCTTTTGAACAAACAGCCAGTCTAAAAACATATGAACTGCCACAGCTTGGAATTTGGAGTCCATTTTTATACATGAGTTTACCATCACCATGTTGTTTATTGTATGGGAAATTCTCCTTAGAATTGAGTTACTACTTTCTATATATCATGCAATTCTGTCACATCATTTACCATCTATCTAGATGATGAAGCCCAGTGCAAGACATTCAAATACTGAGACCTTGTTTTTATACATAAGTCAATAAATTTTGAGCAATGCACATCTCTAATAGTGTACCTCTATTTGAATCTTGATTTAATATTCTCAAATACTAGTAAGGCATGTAGAGAAAAATGTGGGATGAAGCAGTTACTTTACTACAGGTTACTCCATTTTTGTATTGCGTAACATGTCATATCATATATGGTATTTAAAAGCTTGAATGAATGAATAACAAGAAGTAGTACATTTATTGTTGTCATGGGTTCAGAATGAATAAATATATTTGAAGACACAGTTGTAAATAAGTAAATAGTTACATGTAACCTGAAGTCTCACAAATAGTGTTATAAAAATGCTGCAAAGATGTACTTTAGAAAAAAAATAAAATAAATTTGGCGCTGTGACATTTGCAACCTGCACCTAGAGCTTCTAATAAGCAAATAAGGTCACTTGAATGAGTCACTGGAGTGTGATTGCTGAAGGCAAAGATGTTGCTTTTTAACTGCTTTTTTTTTTTATTTAGGCTGCTTTGAAGTGCAGTTATGTAACTGTCCCTGCCTTTTGGAATTCAGCATTTATACAGCAAATGAAAACTATACAGCAAAATAAAAACTTAATTTCAGAACCACTAAATGCCAAAATCCATCAAAGTAGTTTATATGTTAAAGTTAAAATGTATGAATAAGAAATAAAGCATAGCAGTGTGGTAATGCATGTTGAAAAAGTTTGGTCTGAGGAGGAAAAGATGGGAAGTTTCCAGCAACATGAATCTATGCAGCTGTTACAGCAGCACATGCTCTTTCCCAATTTGTGTTTTATTATGTGAGGGAAAGGAGAAAACATTTATGTAGTGACCATGTTCTTTTACAGCTCTTACATTAGAAACAGGAAGCTTAAACTAACGATTTATTTTTGTCTGATTTGCTTCATTTTCTAGATACATGAATAATCAACGTCTATATCAGTTGTGTCTCTCTGATTGTAGATAAGAATTTGAATGTTAGCATGGAAACTATTCATAACATTCCATGTTACTAGCAATGTCTAGTACTAAGTGTACTAGACGGCACTAGACAGCAATGTAGTGCTAGTGCTGTGGCTGCCTCCAAGGCCAGTCTGCGGTAAAAATTCAGTAAGGCAACTTTTTTTTCCTCTATTCAAAAGGAAATTGGCTAAAAGGTGTGGGGTGGGGAGAGGAGTGGGAGTGGAGAGGACAAGGAACAGAGAAAGTAATTTGATTAATTTTCCACTTAAGCTATTGTGTCAACATTAGTCGTTTCAAAGTAACTCCCTCTTTCATAGTCAGTCTATTCTAGTGCATCTTTAGCTGTGCTATTAAAATACTTTTCTCAATGTTTAACTAAAGTCTCTTTTCCAACAATTTTATTATTGATCTATTTGCTCTGGATCAGAGAGTTCCTTTTATTGTTCTGATGACACTGTTCTATTTCTTCAGTCTTTTCTTATTAAAGTCCTTAAGCCATTCCTATGGAATTAGCTCTTTTGTTCTTATTTTTTTAATTCTTTTCATTTTTGAAGTGCACTGCCCAAACTAGTCACAGTTGTCTGATAGTTTATCAGTTCTGAGCAGTAGAAAGATTCATATCTTTAATTCTATACAGTGTTTATGCCACAGCGTGTAGCATTTTTAATCATATGTCATTTTCCCATTTTTTAATTCTTCCTCTCATCTTGTATTTACACAATTAAGTATTTTTTATTACTGTTTACATAGCATTTTACATTTATCCTAGTTAATCTCGTTCACCCTGGAGCATTGCTTGAGTTTACTGGTATTGGTTTGAATTCTGATATGGGTTGTATATCATAACTGAAACCATCACAAGCTCTATCATCTGCCACATAATAATAGATTTGGAACGGAAGAATTACTGGGACGAACAAAATATGTGAATGGAAATGCACATGTGAAAGAACTAGAAGAAGCAGCAGAAGAATTAAAAGCGTTGGCTGTATTGACAATGGAGGTTGAAACTCTCAGCAGTTAAAAGGATACTGTATGAAACAAGGTGTGATGTGCTGCTAAGTTTGCAGCACAGATGACAGGACAAGATCCTGCATTCCAACAGGAGTGGATTGACCACAAGGTTTAACTAAAGCCGTGCTTTTTGCCTATTATCTCAGCAGGAGTGGAAATGTTTCAAATAAATATAGAAAAAACAGACAGTAAGCAACAATATTCCCTAAAACTTACAATTACTAAAGTAATCAAGATTCCAAACCACAGGACCTTTGATTTCTACAAGCTGTAAAAGATTTGTCCACGAAATGGCTTCTTTTTGCCCATCAAGAGGAACCTGAGACACATGGTGAAAATTTGAGTGTAGTTCACATCTCGTTTTCAACCTTGTAAGCAAGTGGCATTTGGAAACACAAGACTTGGTTCTGGTGAGTGTATAGGTTTAAGGGTAAATGAAATTTAGAACACAATGAGTGTGAGTGGATAAAAATCAACTTTAAGATTTTATAAATGAAATACTCCCTTTTCTTTCTGTAAGATCTTACTGTAGCTGTAAGATCTTGCACAGATTGCACAAACACAGAAATCTCATGAAAATTAAGCTATTTTTTTCTTCTCCTCCCGCTGTGGATGAGAAAGTAAGTCATCAACTTCTTGTTCAATAAGTGATTTTGATTTATTTGATTTGACTTATTTAGGAACAAACTTGAGTTTATGAATTTTTTTAAGCTTTTTTTTCCCCACAAGACCTACATCTAGTAAGATTTGTCTGTCTCTAATTCTGTAGCTTCTTTTCTTCTGCATTTCGCCTTTCTGGTAGAAGAAAAAATTCAGGGCTTAGGGTTGTTAGTTTGTCTGTTTCAGCATTATACCATAGTAGTTAAGTACTAAATTGCTTGAAAAAACCCTTTAATCATTTTGTCTTGAAGCTCACGAAAATATTCCAAAACACATTTTATGAAAGGAAAAGAAAGGAGGAACAGGGGCACTCCTATATTTATTAATTTTTCTATTTATTGGTTGTCTAGTAGAATTGAAGAATCTTTTTTTTTTTTTTTTTTTTTTTTAGGAGTCCTAGATACTTTAACCGTTTTAAGGTCTTTTATTATTGTTGGCCTTATCTTTCAGTGTCTTTAGTTGGCCAGTGTCTTTCAGTCTGTCTAGAGGAATAATGGCCATCAGTTACACAGGGGTTGCTGTACCTGGTTTAACCTTACCTAGTTTTCCATTCTTAACCTATTGCCAGGATATCTTCTTTTGTTTTAACAGGTAGTGATTTGGCAATGAGAACTACAGCTAGGATAGTTTATCTATTCTTGCTTTTTGAAGAGTATTGTATATTGTATTTTACAGGATATTTTACTTTGGACTTGACTCTAGTCCTGTAGACTGCCTTTCTGTTAACAGCTGGAGCACCTTGTGCTTGACAGACACATCTGGTTCACCTTCATCTGAGGGGAGTCTAGTTCAAATGTGCCAAGACCACTTTGAAGTGGAAACCAAAGTGTGGTAAGGGACTGTGAGAGGAACTACTCTGAAAGTGTACTACGAAGATTAAATGTTAAGGTAGACACTTCTGATTGACTAAGTCTCACAGTGAACATGAGAATCCAGCAAATACATGGAGCAGCATGGGCTTGCATATGTGCCCTCTTTCTGTGTGGCAGCAGTATGTGGCAACCCAAAAGTATGAATCACTTTCATGACTCAAATTGCTCACTCTTGGTTCAGGATATATGAGTAAGCATACAATGTCACAGTCTGCAAAATGGCACTTTTAAAATATTGCACTGGATTTTTCATCTGTAATCTCTCTGAGTGCAGTCAGATTTTAGTGTCGAAGGAAGAAGTGGTGAATTAGCTCATTCTATGAACTCCTATAAATAGAAGCTGTCCCATTTTCATATTTTTTAGAGTAGCCTTGAGTTGCATATTGAAGATGAACAGATATGCATGTGCACACACACCCACATGCACACACCTATCTAGGGAATAAAATCAGTAACTGAACTGTCTTTTACCTCCTGAGACAAATTCACCTAGAGAAAATCAGATACCTAATATATGTGGACCTCTGGTTTATACCTGAGGAAGAGAGAAATGTGCCTAAGTATAGGGAAAAAAATGTTGATAACATATTTCATTGTTGCATTTAAGGACATTGGAAGTTCTGCCAGTGACTGATAACAATGAAAAGTTCAATTACAATATGAAACCAATATCTGTGAATCTCATTTTGCCTCATATAGTTTCTAATGTTAAATTGCAGAAGTGTAGGGAAAGAACAGTAGAATCTATTTTTATATTTAATTCTCTAAATCAAAGTAGTACAGGGAGGTCTTGGTGTGTTAATGATAGGTTTCTAAACCACACTTCAAAAGGGTAGCTCCTTAATAATTTGTACTCTTCTACATTGTTGCCATTTACTGACATCTTGTAATGGGCAAAGTTGGAAGGACTCAAATATTTTCAGTTAATAATGCTGATGTGAGTTTTCCAAACTGCTATGCTAGTTTACTCAACCTGACCCCTGCAAATCCAACTATTACAATACTGAACCACAGTCAAAATTAGACTACTTATTGAATGTGCCAGTAGCTAAAACAAGGTTAAGAAGAAATGCTAGTAAAATACTGGAGTGTTGACTTTTGATTTTCATCCAAGTCAAGCTTGTTTTCCTGAAGTTTGAGAGTTGGATTTTCAAAGTATATCCAGCTCATTAATTAAAGATTTTTATTTTGGGGCTTTTATCTTATACCATTATTTTATGTGTATCTATATATGTGTACTGAGAAGCTGTGTAATACTCAGCATCTGATGGATTTGGCCCTGGTTTTATGTGCTGCATGTGCAAATCGCACTTCAGCTGCTAAAGAATTCCCTATTAGAAACTCTGGTAAAATTTCGCTCCTATCTTTTAGGCAAAGGTATTAGTGAATAGGCATTCATATATATGGAAACTGAATAACTTATTTCTGCCTATGAGGAAGGGGAGAATGAGTCATCAATGTTGTTAACATTTCTTTAATATTAAAACATAGTGATTGGTAGCTTCAACACTTGTATATCCACATACCACTGCTTCTAGGTTATTAATGATTTCATAACACTGAAAAGGTGAGAACATGCAGCTTCCAACAGGATAGATTTTTAAACTACTAAAAGAACACCTAAGCAATGCATCTTGATTTAGGAATTTTCTTGTTTATTTTCAATTTAAAATGTTTTCTTCTGATTTCCTTTGGGCGAGGGCTTATTTCTTAATTCTTTGTTGAACAGCATAAGACAACTTTTGCTTGCTTGATGCAGGAACTTCTCTACAGGAATGCTAGTGATTAAGGATTTTTTTTTTTTTTTGTCTTATAAGTTGTATTTCAAAGGGAAAAGTTGTCTTGTCATAATTGCTTCTGGATTAGAGTGCTGATGCAAAGTCCTTTTAAGTGTCCCCTAAAACAATGTATTTTATCTCTACAGTTCTCCATATTCAAAAAGCCTTTTTTTTCCCCTGCGCTGCATAGTATAATATTTCAAGTGGAGAGCGAAAACTTGCTCTTGTTGCATTTGTTACGTGAGTACTAAGCATCTTTATTCAGAAATCCCCAGTGGACAGTAATTGGGGGAGGTTCTTAAACAGTGTCAAACTATTCTAAAAAGGTATTACAGGAACAAACTTTTTACTGAGTACTCCAAACAAGGCATCCAGGTATACTTTGGCTGCTACTTGTGAGTGTGTCTTTGGATCCAAGTGTAATGGGAAGAAATAAATTTAATTTTGTCATATCCTCATAATTTTGGACTGGATTAGGAGTGATGAGGTCATGCCACTATAACTGTCACTACGTCTGGTTTAAAAGAACCATTTCCTCCCAGGTTTGCTTAAAGTATCAAAAGCTTTTCAGTTTTCCAGGTCTGCTGTCCTTATCTTCTTCTTTGTAACCTAAGTTCATTTTAAAAGGATTTCTGTATAGAGACGTGAGGCAGCAGGGTTCTAGTACAGTTTTTGATCTGTACTTTTGCTTTGCCCCATTTATATTGCTAGAACTTATATCCCTTTTTTTTCAGTCCAGAAATGGCAGCAAGAGATAAAAAGGACTTGCTTTTTATATATGCTTTAAAGAATTCTGAGAATGCAGTAAAATAATGAGAGTTCATTTACATATAGAATGAAGAAGCAGATAAATGTATAATGTGTGTGATCTGGGTCTATATGTGGAAAATACCAGAGAACTAGAGGTATAAGTGCTTAAACATTTCATTGCTTAATAAAGTCTAAACTAATCCTGTTGGTTAAAAAAAAAATTATGAAAGGATAGAGATGAAGCCATCAAGATGACTTACTCTCTTTGTATGTGTCTTGCTGTGCTTTCAGTCTTGTTCAGTTTGGTCCGGAATTTGTGCCTTGATTAGCAATCTGTCAGCCAAGAAGTTTGTGCAATAGGATGATTAAGTATAATGCGAAAGACCCAATGTTCTTAATTTTATTTGGATATATGTAATTGATATATTTAATTTGACACAAATGTTCATGAGACTCAAAACTGTGTGTGTGTGTATATATATATATGGAGTAATGTCTTTATGGATGCTAAGCAAACCATGTATTTTGTTTGTGTGTGTTTGTGGTTTTCGTACACAACACACACTTGTCTGAAGGTCTGATCTGCTCTTTCATAAACCTCTTAATTATGCTGGACTGTCACCCCCACAAATAGCACTGGCTTCCTTTTTCACTATTAAAGGATGAGAAACAAAATACAAATTATTCTATTTTATGATTTACATTTACTTAGTGATGTTTTATGTGTCATTAAGCAAGCATAAGATTAAATTAAAAATTTACATTAAAATATGTATTTCAAAATATCTCATAAAAGCTTAGTAATTCAGTAATTAATGTGGTAGATAATGACAGTCTTTCCATTTCCAGCTCTGTCTATGCAAGAGTTCATTGCTTTTGCTGCTTTCCTACAGTATCCGTGTTAGGAAAATTACCATCAGTCGGCACTTCTTCCCTGGTCAGAATATAGGCTAGTATTCCCAGCACTGCTTAGCTGAAAGAAGAATGCTTTTAGGATGTGCATAATTGAATTGTGAAACTGTTTTATCTTTTCATGAAGGTAGTGTCCAGAAACTATTCCAGCTATTCTGGTACATGAAATGGAGTTTTTCTGTGAGGCTTAAGTTGGAAGCTATTTGGGTGTATTTAACAAACCAAGGATTTTTCCCTGAGAAATATCTAATTGGTGAAGATCATTAGGATGCTATCTGACTCCATTTTTCAGGCTCTAGTTAATTATATGTATTCCAGATAAAGCTATACAGTGAAGTGAGAGGAGGCAGTGGTATTACAGCTTTGAGTTGCTAGAGAGCATTGCTATCTATACTTTTATAGCTTGGATTAAGCAAATGAGCTGATTTATTTTAAAATTAACATGGCCATGACACTGCAATAGCTGTAAATAATTTTAAAGGAATCATTACAGATGTCATTTTTTTGGCGACATTGATGAATTATTAAATCTAATGCACTCTGTAGATCACAGAAGCAAAAAAGAAAATGCTTAAGGAGATTCTCCCCTACCATGTTCATAAAATATATAGTAGAGTAGTATCAGCCACTGCTGATGCTGGGCGAGAAAGGATATTAGAGACAGTAACCAAAAACTGTAGGGTTTTTTGTGTGTTGAACGTGACAATAAAAGAATAGTACTTCAACATGCTTCTAAAATAAAGGGGGGAGGAGGCATGTGCCTGTGTGCATACATGTGCTTATTGCTCACAGAAGGTGTTGAGGATTAAAGGTGGCAATATAACTTTCCTAACATCAAAAAAAGGCAATAACAAAGTTTAAAATGATGCTAGAGCACTAGGTGATCTTTTTTTTAAGGTAGAAATAAAAAACAGATGTGGCAATCGTGGACTTTTCTGTCTGTGCTTCTGGGGAATATTTTGTATCATGGTCATTCAATAGCTAACGTGGTTTTTTTTTTTTTTTTTTTTTTTTTTTTTTTTCCCCCTCCCTTCCTCTTCCCTCCCCTCTGTGCCTATATCCATTTCTTTTCTAGGTCTGTCAGCAAAACCAATGCAAATATCTGTGAGATGACTGAAATATCTGAGTGAAATTGTATACTCTTATGTTCTTTAGGGTTATATCATTTCTTAAGTAGTCTTTCTTGCTAAATATCTATATGCATATGCATCTATCTATAAAATTAATAAAACTGTTTCAGAAAATGTTCTAACCTGCTTCATCAGCTGATATCAATAAAGTAGATAAGACATAAATAATAGTAATTCTTCTATTATCAAGATCTGCAGATTATTGAGCAGACCTGTTATCAAAAGCTTGAGCAAACACAGAAGCCCTATTGCAATTTAGGAATCAATGAATGCAAGAGTATTTGTTTCACTCTGCTCTAATCCTATTAAGTATGAACTCTTTCAAAATAAGATTTTTCTATGGTTTTAAAATTAAGGAAGTAAATTACGGATTAAAGAGCAGTATTCTGGGGGGGAAGAGGGAGGGGCAGTTATTTGTTTATATAACTTATTGAGGGAAAAAGATGCAAGCTGGTTTTAATTCTTCCCAAACCAAGAAATTAAAAATTACTGAAACTTGGGAGCTACATATAATAAGTTATAAAAATCTATAGCAAAGTATTCCAATAACCTTGAGCATAACTTATAATTGTGCCAGAAATAATCATACAATCAATTTTTTCTTTATTGTTGTCCCAGATGAGAATAAACTGAGTTTTGGAACTGACTTTTGAAGGACTTTTTGAATCCTTTTAAATTACTTTATAGGTATACTGTCCTTTAAACTTTGCTATGCTTTACAAAATAACTTATTTTAAGAAATGTGGCCAGGCTAATACTTCTGCTTTAAAAGGTCTTCTGTTAAGAACAAACTGCTCTTGTTCTTTTATAATATAATAATTCCAAGTCTTTTTTTTCTGTTAAACTCTGAAAGAAATTTTGAGTATTTTAATATTTTTTTCTATAAAATTACATTTTCTCGTTAACACTTAGACAGACTTTAAAAGTTTATCACAGTTGTTTGTAATTTTGACAATTGATTGTAATTATATATATTTTAAAAAATCAATTTCAAATTAAAATAACTAATTTTAGTAATTAATTTTTAATTTACTTAGATATACATGTGTATTTGTACAATTGACTGCAGTATTAAAAATTTATCATTCATAGAAGATTTCAAAATGTACTGTAAATATTTTCTTTTGGGGACTGTACTAAGAGAAATAGAGAAAATAGAAAAAGAGAAAATATCATATAGCTTTTGTGTGTTCTATATATTTTATTACTATGAAGTTTCTTTAGCTTGATTTTCTTCCCTCCTCTCTCCCCACTTTTCCTTTTAAGCAGATTCTATTAGTATAAGGTATTTTTGCAACATTTTTTTTTTTCTGGTTCAAATAATTTCCCATTTAACAGTGATCTGGCAGAATTCCTTAACAGTCTGTCTTTAAGTATAAAATCCTTCTGGATTCTGATGCTCCAGAATATGGAGGACATCAAAGGCTGGACCACAGTACAGAATATTTTTCTGAAGAATATCCTCACAATTACCGGCATAATTCACTTATGGTAAGCAAGGGGTTTTTTTTCATTCTATTTTTGTTTTTCATTTGATTTACCTTTAAAAATTGTTTGGACAAATATGGAGTCTATTCCAGGTGCATTGCTATTACTTTTTTTTTTTCTCCCCTCTCAAAATCATCTTTTGGATAAATACAGTAGAGATGACAATTTTATGATTTATTTATGACCTATATTGTTAACTATTTTTTTTCTCTTTTAATGTTACATTTAAATTTGCATGCACTTTTGTAGAATAAAGAGGTTGGCATACAAAACATTCTTTGCCAGTAAATATGCATGAAAAACTTCTAATATGCTTTTGAATTGTCATTTTAAATATCATCATTCATTTGCTTTGTTTTTAATGTCTGAGAAGCTCCATCTTCATGCTTGCTTTGTGATTAAAGCTCTGTAGAAACTGATATTTTCAAAGTCTTTTTAAAATCATTTGTTTAAATCCAAAAACATGAATTAGAGCAAATTATGCATTTGCCGACAGGCTTTTTTCCTCTTCTAGTTTACAGAAAAATTTTGCAAAGCTGAACAGTTACCTATTCTCTATTCCCATCAACAATTTCAATAGTTTCCAGTCCTAAACTTGTATAAATAATGGATAAAGGCTTTCCCACTTGAGATAAGGTGGGAGATGTATCCATGCATACAATTTCTCTTAACTGAGATGGTGACTAATAAAAACTACCTTTCATCATCACTCTTGAAATCATAATCATTTATCATAGTTAACAATTCATAAGTCTGTAGCTTTCCCATTTTTATATGTATATGTTATTAAAAAAAAAAAAAAAAATATGTGTGATGCATGTGTGTGTATATATTAACTTCTACTAATGTTCATGACCTCAGTAGGAACTAAGCTTCACAAAGGCCATGAATGACTTTCCTCTCTTCTAGGAAAGTAAACAACATGGGTTAGGACAAAGTTTCCTAGGAAAGTTCTGAGGAAACTTATATTGACTTCCATGTCTAAAACATACACGTGTATAGGTGAAGGTATGTGTATGTTAGCAGATATGTATAGTAGATATACACGCTTGCAAATAAGCGTGTGTACTTATACATTATAATTCATAATTATAATGTAATATATACATTACATTATATTTATATGCACATTTATAATGTAATAGAATACAAACATGGAATGTGTGTATTGGTTTATGTATGCCATAGCTCTCATATGTAGAGAAATCAAATTCCAGCATCATATCTTAACACTTCTGCTGAGAGTTGTTGTCCAGAGACCTACTTCCAAGTACTTGTTGTACCCCCACACTTGGTCTACTTCGCTGTGGTCAGGGTAGTGGCATTTATTTAGTTGGTTTGTTTTAAAACTGCCTTATTACATAGGGGGGAAAAAATGTTTGTTTTCAGCATTCTTTGTGTAAAAAGACCCTGGGAACATTTTTCCAAAAGTGTATGTGACAATGCCCTTGCATTATAGGTAAGTATTTATACTCATTTGCACACAGAGAAACTGAAGCTCCAAGAGAGGTCATTCTTGAAAGCTGTATAGCAGGTTTATGCTTCCAGAATTCTTGCTTCATGTGTATAGTTCAAATACCTTGTCTTAGTCATTGGAGAGCATCTGCCACTAACTTAATAACTTTTGCAAGCTAATTAACTGTACTTTGGAATGTGTATTTTACGTTTGGACTCTTAGATGATGAGTGCAAGTCATTCAAGACAGAAAAAGTGTGACAAAATATGAAGATGCAATTTGCTAGGAGCATGTGGAAGATGAGGCATGTAACAAGTAAGCAGAGCAGCAAATGCACTTTTGCAGCATAAGCTGTGGCATGCAATGGCACTTCTGGACTAGATAGAAACCCAACAGCATGGGTCACATTAATTTCTTTTTTTATGTCCTTCAGCAATCCAATTCACAGAACAGCTTCAGTCAACTACCCAAGAGATACCCCAAGCACTACATAGAGGTAAAATGCCAATAAAAGGACGCCAAGCAAAAGCAATTGGAAAAAGTTCTGAAAAACTAGACCAAACTCAACAAGATAGAACTTGAAGTGAAAAAGAACTGAAGTTACAGTAAACGTTTTCAGTTGCTGTTTTAAATAAAACTAGTAAAACTAGATGTAAATAGCAGTTTAAATCTCATCTGTTAGTCATGCTGAGGAGTTGCTCTAAAATTAGTCAAAGTTTATAAAATCCAAGTATATTTTTTTTTATAAAATCCAAGCATTCTTTTTTTCTTCCTTGTCATTATCTTCTTCGTCTTAGTGCATGAAACTCAGAAGTTTCTAATTTCGAAAAGTTTAGTTCCCTTTCGCCACAGAACTTGTAAGAAGTATTTTTAATGATTGCCTAACGTTATGTGAAGGTGTTAGCAAATGCCAACAAAAAATGCCTAGAGATCTTTGACCAATTGGAATCACATGTGATATTAATTCTGCTGCTAAAGTCAAATTTAAGTAGTGTAAAAATGCATTATAACATAGGAGATTAAATGTGACGCTATTCATTCTAAAAATATCATCTAATAAAAGAAACATTAAAAGTGATGTTGCAGAATGAAAGAAGAAAAATATGAAATACTTGGAGCAAGGAAAACTGAGTGGAGGGTAAGCTTTGTAAGCACCATTAGCCATTTGAGGTTCTTCCAGTAATGTTGTAAAGATTCAGATTTCAAAGTCATCAGAGATACATTGACAATTCTGTATACAAATCCACAAAAATGTCCACTGTAATTAGACTGATTTAAATAATCTAATTTTTCCATTTAGCTGCTTGCTCTGTTCAAGATTGCTAATTCCAATATAAATGTGTGTAACTTACCACATAATCAAATTTTATAAAATCAAGGTCTTAATCTTTTTGAAGCTGTAAAAGTTGTCTTTCTCTGCTACAGCTTTTTTCCGGTAGATCTCTATCATAGTGTTCTCTCAATGGTCTTTCTGGGGGACTTTTTTTAGTTGTGTGCTTTTTGAATGCTTACCTGTTTCTTTTCTAGTTAGAAATTAAATGGAACAGACAGACCAGCTCCTGTCAGATACCCTAGTACCCCTTAACATACAAGTTTATTGAGACCTAATTGTTTGGACATGAAACTTCACTACTATTTCTTTTTTCTTTTTTTTTTTGGGGGGGGGAGAGGGTGGGGAGCCAGATGTTATAAGGAGAGAAGGAAACTTCCCTTTTAATTGTACACATCATTCTTACCTTTTTCTCCATCCTTGTTAAAGCTTCTAACTGAATTTTACTGTAGAGTATAGCTAGAAAACACTCTTTGTTTTTACTATCAATAGTATTAAAATGACCAAAACATCAGAAGTGTTCATGTGAAAAAAATAATATGCTTTGTGTACCAGTTCTACATCAAAAGTCAAATGTCATTATAATCATAGATAGGGACATAGATTTGTAATTGTAATTAGATATGTAGACAGATGCAACTTTTCTCCACAGTGGACATTTTTCTCCACAGTACTGTATGTTCTGGATATTCGGTGTCATAAATAAGCTGAATGGAATGTTGCAAAGTAGGTTGTATCATTGGCAAATATAATATTCAAATTATTAAGACATGTTATACATTTTTCTTTAGCTGTTTCCTATTAGTCTAAAAAGAAATAAGTAGGTTTCAGATTTCCCTGCTCCCAGGGTCTGGTCTTTTTCTGATTTTTTTTTTGCCTGCGTTGACACCACTGTTACGGTATCGGCCTTTCCCCGCGCCCTCCCCCCCCCCCCCCCTTTTTTTTTTTTTGGGGGCTATTTGGGACTTCAGTAAATTACTGTTTCCCTGCAGGAAGGAAGTTGGATGAGGTGCAGTCAGGGGAATGGTTTTCAAATGAGCATCTTGCATGGGAGTCCTGAGGCTCTTGGGATTTATTCAAGGGCCTGTGAAGCCCTCTCGCTCCCCCCCCTTCTGCACAGTCCTGCACCCACAGTTCCAAAGATGAAGAAAATCTTGTTAGGTGGAAGGCAACTATTTGACAGAAAGAGGAGAACACTTGGCAGGAAAATCAGTTTAGTGAGACAGCTCCTGTTCAGCATTTTCAGCAGAAATTGAGGACTTGGTGAAAAATCATTTTTAGACTGGGGACTTCATGGCAGAAAAATTCAGAAAACTAGACTGATTGAAGCTCTTTTGTCCTCAGCTGGACATGGTATATGCAAAGGGAAGGGTGTTTGATTTGTACCTGTGTCCAGTATTCCTATTTTAATAAATGATATTTGTGTGTGTCTGGCTTTGGAGGCAGAAAAATAAATGCATATTGCATACTTGAAATACATGCTGTCCTTGTATGAAGGCTTTCCTTGCTGTGCTCAAAATGCTTGAAATACCTCCTGTGTGATATCTATCAGATGATAAATTCTGAGATTGATAGCCATGATGGTTTTCTAAAAGAAAGGAGAATGCTTTTGTAATTTTTATCTGATAACTCATCAATCATACTGCTTCTCAGTTGTATAATCTCTCATTACTGCATTGTGAATTTATGTGTTTTTACATCCCTTGCTGTTTAGTGTTTTTTCATGTCCTTGCTGTCTCTAGGGTATTTAAATGCAATCACTTTAAGCAAAAGTTAAAGTCACTGTTTGCCTTGATGGATTGGGAAGCAGGGAAGGCAGGAGTTTGGAGGTGTGTAAATGTTACAATGAAATGACAAACTGGGTCCTGTGTCCGAGTGATGCACGTACAGGAGCATCAAACGAGTGGCCCGACCAGACAAGGGAATGGCAGGGCTGGTTTGAAGTCTTCTCTTTCAAGAAGGCTTCTATTTCAAGAAGGCTCCTTAACCAAAGGAAAAACTAGGATTCTTCACAAATCCTTACTGCTTTTTGAATGTTATCTCATGAGGTCAAAGGAGAGCTTTTGAAGTGCTATTTGCCAGTGTAAAAGTCTAAAGGTTGATTGAGAAGCTTAGCAAACCCAGTGTATGTGGAGGTATCTGCAACATCAGCTGGATTTCTTGGCTCTAGCTTGACTCTTACCCTCTCTTGGATGCAAAGATTTAATTTATGTGAGAATATGCATAAATGTCTTCTGTTGTCAGGAACTGTATGTCTGAGCCGGCTTCACACAAGCCATTGGTGAGGTGGGGCAGCCCATTTCAGTGCAGAAAAAGCAGACATGTTTCAGCGTCACTCAGGCAGAGCTGAAGAACAGGCTCTCTTTAGGCAGGAATTGGATGTTTTCCTTATATTTTATCCCTGCCACAGTGGAGTCTGATGGTTTATTGCCTACAGCATGTGCTTGGTAGTTCCTTTCCTTACTTTCTCTGTAAAGCACTGGTTAGATCCTTACCTTGTAAAAGGAAAACTGCCTTTTCCCCTCGAAAGCCTTCCAGCTGTTCTGTCACTGAAGAGTTCTCACTGTCCGGCCATATCAGCAACAGCTCTAACAACCACCCTCTGCACCTGTAGAAATACAGCACATTCTTCATGTCAAGCATTTATCTTATTCCATGGAACAATCAAGATGTTAATTCATTATATAAACAAGGATCTTATGGTTATTTAATGTTTCAACATGATTTATTGTTACAAATATTTAATTACACTGAGTTGAATCCTCTGCAACTGTAAACTGCTATAGGTCCAAGCAAGGTATGGAGGTACAGCCAGTTAAAGCTTTGGTTTAAAATTCCATGGTCTCACATTTGCTTCCCATGTGATTTTTTTTCCACACCTGGGTGGTTAGTAGGTTATGAATTAGCAACAGTTAAGCTCAAAAAATAGCTTCACAAACAAACACTAATTAAAAAGCCATCAAGAATCAGTTGCAGACCAATGCCAAAGCAATAATCAGTTGAAAGATGCTGTGGTTATTTCCACAGCCGCTCCCACTGGCAGTTGGACAGCAAGCCTAAAGCTTCACAAGACACCCCACAAGCAGGGAGGTACGTGTGGAAGGGGATAGCCAAGTTTGAAGTACAGCAGTCCACTCCTGCACTGAATGGCCCTCAGAGTGATTTATTACAGAGCGAGCTGCAAGGCACAGATAACCTTACATACGAGGTACAGGCTTCTCTCGGTGTCAGGGATATCTCCTCAGAGCACCAGGTGTTCCAAGCACACCCCGAACATGTGAAAGGGCAGGGTCGGGCATACCCTGTTCGTACCCCTCACACACATTCACTCCATCTGTTCCCCAAGTTACATGGTCCACCTAAGCCAGCTCCACCCATGGCATGTTCTGACTATTAAAACTAGTTTTTGCAAGTTTGGTCACATGGTGACGAAAGGCCACATCAAACCAAGAAAACAGCATCACTTGTCAATCCATTAAGTCATTCTAGACCAACTTTTTAGTTTGTAGTAAGATTGCTTCTCACATTTTTGCTTGCTGATTAAGAAGCTGACTTGACGCAGGTGTAAGGCATGGTAAAAGCACTAAGTACTAAACTTACCAAGAGAAGATTTCAGAACTTAATTATTTGGCTTAGACAGCTGAAGTCATTTTGCATTTCTGCTAAATAATCCTCTGGCATTTTTAGCAGAATTTGCCACAGACTAAGTGCCATGAATGAAGCCTGACTTATCCTAATGGTAAGAATCTGCTGCCATCTGGCCAGCTATCCACAAAGTAGAAGGCAAAAAGTAGTCCACAAAAGATTAATATCTGTTATTTAGGACAAAGGGCACTAGTCTATAACATTCTGGTAGAGGTAACTCAAGCTTGTGTAGGTTTCTGTAGCCACAGCGAAGAGAGAAAATAAAAAGGAAAATAATAATTTCAATTAAAAAGAAAAAGCAGCATTGAAGAAGCCTATGCCTCAAGCACACAACACTCACCCCATTTAAGTGGGTAACAAAACTGAACTGACTGCAGAGCAGCAGCATTTCACCCATTTTGAGTTCTGTCCTAGCACAACTTGAAAGAAGAATAAAAGGGTTTTACCAGAGGGTTATCAAGTCACCGATTTGATAACAGCAGGCATATGGAGGTGGCAAAGCCAGCTGATGGTCCTCTTCCGCTCAGGGTAGTACGGAATGAAAGCAGCTGGGTAAGAATGAAGACAGACCCCTGGCATTCTCTGGCAGGCGAATGAACTGGCAAAACTGGATGCAAATAAAAGTATAATAGCGTACACAAGCAGGAAAAAATAAAACCTATATAAAATATTTTAGACCCACAAAAAGAGGCTCTGATCTGACTGTAAACCATCTAGGAAGAAGAACATGGCATTAGGTAGTTTAAATAAAAAGCAGTTTGAGGGAAAAAACAAGACTTATAGATTATTATAACAGGAAAGAGAATATTTTATGCTCCTCTAGTTCACCCAAATCTTTATTTCTTTGCTACTGTTGTGATCTACCCCTTCCACTAAAATACATGGTAAAAATACAGCAATGCAGAAGGCTAGCAAGGAGATACAAATTCATATATGGAATTAAGAGGTCTCCCCAGTCTAGAAAAAGCCAACTGAAAAATGAAAAGGCTGCAGAAAATGCTTATGTAAAGTTCAAGGACACCCGGACCTCTTTAACGCCTACCGACTTCATTTTGATTTTATGAGCAGACAGCAACAGGTGCTGCCTCAAACCAGGCAACCACACAGCAACACGTGCGTGTCCATGGCGCTGCAGCAGCCAAGAGATAGGGACTCACACCAGGTCAAAGAGTAGGGCCAGCAGAGCTAAGCCAACGGGTGATACACAGAGATACGAACCTCTCCCTCCAGAGAGCCTCAAGCCAGAGGTGTCTGGAAACTGCACCAACAGACATTTTTTTTGGCCTCTTTATACTCTCCCCTGTTTGCTTGGGAGGGGGATCCTGCTGGCAGCACAGGAGGAGGCAGCAGCAGGTAAGTCTGGACACAGGGAGGACCCGGTGGCCTCTAGAGCCGCAGGAGAGCGTCACGGTGCATCCTGCCCAGGGAGCTGGACGAGGGCACAGGCTGCGTGCTCAGGCTCCGGCACCCACACTAGCAACAGGGGCACCGAGAGGGGCCTTGACCTGCTCCTCACCCTCTCGCCTGCCCGGGGAGCTCCTGCTGCACGTGGGTGAGGGGGAAGAACCGAGAGAAAGGCCAGGAGACTCCTCTCCCACACAGCACCCTGCTCCCCGGCGCCCAGCAAGCCCCATGGAAGAGGCTCAGGGCGGGCAGGGGCCCAGAGCTGCAGCAAGGCCTGATCAGGGGCAGCTGCACCGGGCAGCCCCCTCCCCTCCCCTCCGCACCTTCACTGAGCAATTCACCTCCCTGAACCTCAGGGAAAAGCGGAATAAAGAGATGCCTAAAACCACGAGGTTTCAGAGCTTCTACCTACCTTCCTTCCTTCCCCCGCGCCACCTTGACAGTTCCTTTGTTGATTGGTTTTTACCTGGGCTCTATCTGGACTCAGCTGAGGTAAATAAGCACAGTCTCACTAAGTGAGCCAACCTGACTGATTTTAGGAGAGGATCTGGCTACCATCTAAACCTGATAGAAAAGGACTTTTTTACTTGCATGAGGCAGGGCAGGAAAACCCCTCTGCTATATCCAGCCTCCCTGCGCGGATCTCAGAGCGCTCCGGGTTAATTGGTGGCAACGCAATTAGAGAAAGCCCTTTCCAGCAGCGATGGAGGTCCCCTCCTGGAGGAGCCCCAGGTGGGTAGAGCATTACTGCGGCCGGATCCGTCTCCTCCGAGATGACCGGCATCGGTTGAGGCTCTCGGGTTGGGAGCAGCCTGGCCCTGGATCCGCAGCTCCTTGTATTAATAATCACTATTCATCCATTTGTTTTTAGTGTGAGCACCGCTTCCCCCAGCATCACCTCCCAGGCTTTCAAGAGCTGCTGACGCATCCAAGAGAATCCAACGGTGCATTTAGACCCCACCTGCCCTTTAGTACCCCAGGGACGCTGTAATGACCCCATGTGCAGAAATCCACAGCTCCTCAGTGCTTTGGTAGCTCTGGGGTTGTGCTGAAGAGCAGCCCCAGGCACTCAAGGAATGGTGAAGTACCAAAAAGTGGATCGTTCCTTGCACTCACACCCCCCATATATCCTGGACACCAGCTGTGCAATGGGATTTCAGGATAGGAATTTTCGGTACAGAACTCAGGATCTACCTAAAAATATCTACCTACCTTTTTCTATTTTATGACATAATAATAGTTTTGATAATGGAAGTTATGAGTACTTTAGGTCTGGATCACTACATGTATGGAGATACCCAACTCCAGAATTGTTTTTGACTTGAAACTAGATTTCAACTGCCGATTGTGACATTTTCCACAAAAGATTTCTGAATACTTTTAACCTGATTTTTATTGCTGAGGGCAGCATTTGGCAAAAAGACAACCCCGAGAGCACTTTCTGGACAGGTACATCAAACTGTGCTAATGCTGCATCAGCTGCAGTTGCTTTCTGAAGGACCTTGGAGAACCTTGCAGAGAGGTTATTAAATGAAAGGAAACGCATATATGACATCTCTTTTTTTAACATTGGTCTTTCATCCTTGAAAACAAAAACATGCTTGCAGGCATCTATTCAAAGCAGAGATGACATCTTCAAGCACAGGAATGCCTGGAAACCAAGTCAAGAATACTATCTGCTCCCATGCCATCTACCTGGACTTGCCAAAGCAGAGCAGGCAGCTCTGTTTGCAAGCTGCTGTGAACATGGCGTGTCCCGGGATGTGCCATGGTGGCAGATGTCCTGAAGACAAACTGGTTTTCCTTCAGGGTTTATCACGGCTAAATATATCTGATTGTGGAGACCCGAGATCCACCCCGCCACGCTATCAAATCTTACATTATCTCCTTGCACGCACGGCACGCCTCAAAGGCACTGAGAGAAAAGCTGGGACTTAACCAAGCAGAAAACTGTTCCAGACTAAGAAAACTACAACCAAAGAGCTCTGACCGAGATTACCCACTCTCTCACAGAGGGGGAGTGTTCCCCGATAGCAGTGTCAGCAGTGATGACATCCTCATGTTGGCTGTTTGGGAGAAAAGGGACTCAGAAAGGCATGAGTGCCATGGAGGAAAATCCATGCTGTGGCGAGGGACAGATAGCTGGTATTGCTTGTGAACGCAAATGTGGCGGTTGTAAGCACTGAGCTTGAATGTTCTTTTTTAAACACTATTTTGAAGGTAAAAGTACGTGTATATAGTATATATTTTAAATTGCATACTTACATTTTGATTCTTTTTCCCACAACTAGGTAAGCTGAGGATTGGCACGACACACTTAAAATATGGAATAAAGCTTTTTTTTGCGTTTTTATCATTTGTCTAATGATAGTTACTTGGGGGCTTTTGATGAGCTTGGTGACAGCCCAGCATATCCCCAGTATGAACTGGTTTCCTTCCTGCTCTGGAATACGTTGCTTAAAGCAGGTCCCACAAAAGGAGGCAACATGCAGCCTGTGCCGTGGGGTCTGCACCGCTCATCTGGCCCTTGTACGGCCTTTGGCGGAAAGTGAGAGAGCGCAAGATCCAGAACGGAGAAAGCAATGTTCTCCAAGTATTTAAATGTACCTGGACTTGCATCATTATGTTATAGCAACACTGTCCAGTGGCAGTGAAAAAGGTCTTTTTTTTTTAACTGAACAGCATAACTCTCTGGTAAACTTGCATGTGAGACTACTGGCACGCACTGATAAGAACCAGTGAAGCAAAGAGAGTGGAAAAACTAATCATCAAAGAGCAGCTCCTCCTCCTCTTGCTTTTCTGTGTGCTTTAGTCTGGTTTATTTTGACAAGGAAATTCGTTTATTGTTATTTCCCGTGCGAGAGAGAGGCCGTAGAGAGTACAACGCACAAATATTTAATTCCTGCGCATCTGATAATGTGTTATGCATGTCTTACACAGCCACAAGGGGAAAGATGACAGGACACAGTGTTTTGCTGACAGACCAGGAGTAGCCCAGAGGGTTATTAAAGCACTAAGAGAGGAAGGAGACGGGCTGGCCAGCGCGTGGCGACGCTGGGGCTCTCAGGCACCTCTGGGGACCCCGTGTGACGCTCACCGGGCAGGAGTCCTGGCGAACCTCTGTGCAAGACGGACGTGGCGGGGAGCTCCGCTCTCCTCCGCGCCTGCTTCTGGGATCAGAGCTGCCAAGACGGGCGCCAACACACAGCGTGAGACAGCTGCTGTGCCGAGGGCTCCCTCACGGGAATGCTGCAGCTCTGAACAGCGGATCGTCGATCGTCGCCTTCTCAGCACTGCATTATCAGGGGCCTGCTCTCCTAGCCACACTGTCTCCCTGGAAAACGGCCTGTGTCCAGAGTATTTCAAGAGGGGAAAAAAATCTCTTCTAAAAATCATCTCAGGACAAATACCTTGGTCTTTATTTCTACGATTTTTATAAGCAGTTTTCAAAGAGTTAAAGATTTTCCCGTGGTATAAAAATCACTTTTTAGTAAGGCCTTTTCCAGTTAGTAAATGGGAAATACCAAAGAGAAACAAGTATTCTGTTAGAAACGACTTGGCAATACAACATTTTTCAGAGGAAAAAAACTGTCATCTGCACATATGTAGCAACCTACATAGAAACACCAAGCTTTCAGTATCTCATGTCAAAAAACAGTCATGCAAATTAGAAAATATGTTTGATTCTCTTATATCTAATTCATTTTGAAGACAAAGCATCCTTATATATTCAGTATGTTCTGCACCACTCATTTAAAGACAACAATGACTGCAGATACGGTTAGATTCACAAGATATTAATTAAATATTTATGTGACCATACAGTCAAATTAGATGAGGACGTCAAGCTCCTGGGACGTCGTGTCATTACCTGTGCCCCATCCATGCCATCTTCTAAGTGTATGCTCTTTATCCGTGAAAAATGTACAGATGTATTTTTGTGCGTGCATACATACATGTTTTTACCACGCCTGTCAAGAAGCATGGTCTTTCTGTTTTGAAGACAGCTGTGTGCTTAGAAAAGGGCACCACTGACATGGAAAAATTCTATTTGCAGCTTGAAGTGCTTATCTTGAAATGGACTTTCAAGACAAGACTTAGCTTTCAGATTTCCTTACTTATATTTTATATACACCCATTTTCCTTTGGGTGTATAAAGCCTTTGGCACTAGATTTTGGTCTGCCTCTCCCTTTAAACCAGAATTCAGGAGACATGTTTTCCTAACTCTCCATTTTTTTGGCTCATTAAATGATGAACCATCAAATAATGCCGTCTCTGACAGCTAATTCATGAATTAAACATTTACTGAGTAACTGTGTTTAAGTCATTTAGTCCCCACACAGTGGCCTACAGCATGCCCGGTGCGGGTAACAGCTGTGGTTTTCCTGGTGACTCCGGTTAGACTCAAACTGGTAAACAGAGGGCAGAGCCACAGAGGTCTTTGCTGCACCGTTACTCCCATCAAAGGCTTCGTCTCCCAGGCGTCTCTCCGTTGCTGAAAGGGGAGGAAAGCACCGTAGCTGTTGAGCAATTTCAGCCAAACTGAAAAAGGAAGTGCTAGTCGCATCACTGGCCAAGAGATTATCAGCTTTTATGGCCAAGAGTAATTGAATGCCCAACCAGAATGCGGGGGGCACATAGCTACAGTGCGCAGTTTATTGAGCAAACAAAGAGCCAGCAAGCACAATTTAGCAATAACTGGACTTGAAGTGCCTCATGCTTTCAGTGCCTTTTTTCCTTCCACTTTAATGATGCTAACGCAGATATCAGTGTGGTTGTTCAATAGGAAGTAATCCTGTTCTTTCTTCCCTTGACTGGAGAAATCAGATTTTTGGAAACAGACAACAGTATGAACAAATTATAAACTACCCTACCTTAAGAATGACTCTTCAGTTAAACTAATCAAAGTTAAGCTAATCAAGTCAAAGTATATCCTGTAGACATACAATGTGTTGACACACAGAACAGGGAAACGTGCAAAAAGGCAAACTCTCTAGACAGCCCCTCCAGATGCTGCCACCTTGCAAGGTAACGCACGCCAGCGTTTAGTTGTAGGCGTAGCAGAGAACCGGAAGAAATTTGCCTAGGAGTCAAAGTAGGGGCTTCCCCTGCACTGCTGGCAGTTATCTCATATAAACTCTTGGAAACCGTCAGGCTTTATCCTAAAGCTGCTCACATTTCTTATCATCAGTAATCCTCCTGCTTCAGGATCTCACTCAAATGAAGGTTCAAAATCCTCTACTAATACCCGTTTTAAAGTTACTACTAGCCAATTTTTAACTAATTAATCGTTAGCCAACCTCATGTTTTCACGTAGCGCTTCCTTCCTCATGTGCTTTCTCCTCTGACTTCATTGCGATAGACTCGCCAACTGCCCTAACCTTTTCATTTCCATTACCTTTCCTCTGCATCAGACTCAGCTTAAGACGTTATTTTTCTTAAAATCAAAATGAGCAAAAATCAGTGCAATGACATCATCTATTGTAAAAATATATCTTCTAGTACATCCTAGGATATTTTCTGAAAGCACTGTCTTAGTCTGGGCTCTTTTTTGTCCTGTATTCAGCTAAAACTCTTCCCCCCCCGCCCCCCCCCCCCGCATAATGGCAGGAACACAAACCAAATTTGAAGAGTTCTATAAAAGTTCTTCCAGCCTGATAGTTTTCCTTGGTTTCCCTCATCTGTATCTGACTTATCACCATCTTTCTTCCATATTGTATAAAGACCATACTGATTTACAGGCAGACTAGATCTCCCACATTTCTGCTGTCTGAAACATCCAAATGCATTGATTTGAATAAATGAATTCACATTATATTTTATCAAGTTTTATGAATGCAAGTTTTCTATTACAGAAATAATACATAAAGCACATGTGTGGGAAGTCTCAAGGAAGCAATTTTAGAAAAGCACGGCAGCTTCTGGGCTTCAAGCAATCGGTTCAACAATTTCACTGTTCAAAAGGCAAGATAGGAAACACAAGCAATAGGTACAAATGTGCTAGGTTTCCTGGAAAAGCCAAATACAGGAAAAGGCTTTACACTATTTTTGTTTCATTTCTTAAAGGAGACTTACGCATATGATTATCAAAAACCCGTTTTGATCAGCATCAGGCTCAAATAAGCTCTGCTTGCTGAAGATACACTGAAAAGTGAGCCATGAGGCACATAAATAATTTAAACTCCTTTTATGTCACTCTCCATGCTTAGTAGAAGCTAATCTGATTGCAGAGTTCGGTTCCCACTCTGCGCTCACAGCAAGAAACAGGGAGACCCCCTGAGGAATAGAAATTGCTGTTCTGAGACCACAGGAACATCTTTAGTACGTTAAAAGTCCCAGAGTATTCAAAAAATACTCTGAGGTTGCGCGTTTTTGGTGAAAACTGGCATTAACCGAGGTAGAGAGGCACTAGAAGAGTCCTCTGGGTACCCAGACCAGCTGAACATCCCTCTCTGTGACCCTGAAAGCCATTCGATAATTCATTCCCACCTTTCTGGAAACTTTTACCTTGTGTTTGCAAGTGGCTTTTCCAGAAGAGCTTTACGTGATTCAGAGAAGTCAGACGTGTGCAACCCCATCCCTAGAGCCGGGCAGGGGGCCCAAGCAAGCACCAAGAAGGCACCACGCGCAGCTCGAGGAGGGAGAAGACTATTCCCAGGCAAGTGTGACAGAGGACCTATGTTGCAACGCAGAGCTCACAATATGCTTTCCTAAACCCCCTGGTGAAGCCACTTCAAACTAGAGTCCCACCCTTCTAAATATTACAGTAGCCTTCATTTATCTGCATATTACTATTGGCAGAGTAGGAAGAAGAGACTCCTAAAAGCAGTAAATCCAAGATTTACACAAGTTTGTGTGTGTGAGACCGCTCATTGTCCAGACTGGAAAGTAAGGGTTATTATATGCCTGTGAACTGCAATGCTAGAATGGTTTGGCAATTTTTTGCTATGATAAAATCTCTGAAGCAGGAAGACATGAACCAAGATAACAATCACAGTGCAGGGCGCTATTAACTATTTAATTTTTCAGCAGAGTGCTCCAGTGCTTTCTGTAGTAATAGGGGCACAGATTCCTGAGCCTGCCGACACCTCCTCGACACAAAATGCTCGTCGGAGCTCTATAGCGAAACAGCTTTGATGCAGAAACACACCAAGGTCACCAACACCTGCTCACCTGGCACCGTGTGCTAGCTTCTGAACACAGCCACGCTGGGAAACCTCATGGCACAAAGTTACCCTTGCCTGGGCATCAGCACAGGGACCGCAGAGAGGCGGCGCACGACTCCCCTGATTAAGGTCCCTGGAAACTCGTGTGTCTTCTGTCCCAAATGGCAGAGCTGCCCAAACTGCTCCTCTCTGCAGGAAACAGTCCAGACGGACTCTTCCCGGGAGCGCTGAAAAGCTGGGATGCAGCTTTGCTTCAAGCTCACCTCTGTTTAAGGGCTGCCTTGAAATGCAGCCTCGGAGCCTGGGCTGACACCGAGGCAACACAAGGGGCACTTTCCGGGACACGATGATCCCTCATCTACAAGAGGCTCTAAAGAGTTTCAGCAGGTGTTACAACAGGGCTGGAATAAATCCTGATTTGAATAAAAAAGAAAATCAAGGGAGAAAAAGCCATAGCTCTACATTATCGAGAGGTAAAACCACCAAACGTACAGCAAGTGAGCGAGCGCCGAAGCGCTGTGCTGGCCCTGCGATAGTTAAATGCCCTCGCTGTGGCACGCTTCCTCTGCGTGGTGTTACAGGGAAGGCTGTGAAGCCCCTTTGAGCTCAGCTGCACTTTTACAGAGGGGGAGGGAGGCTTTCAGTAGATTCCCAGTGAAGAACAAAAGGGCAAAAGCAGTCAGAGTCAGAGAGAGAGCAGCAGCTGTGCCTGCGGATGGAGATGCTCCTTCCAGCAGGGCTTGAGTCTGGCCCTGGGGACTTCGTCTAAACGCAGCGTGATGTGCCACAGGGGCAGGGTCTTCCCCGAGGGAACCCCATAGGCCTCAGTGGCCTTATTTAGGAAGCCGCGGTAGGAGCAGAAAAGCTCTGTCAGAAACCTGCTTCTAGATAGTAATAATAAAAAAGAAACAGAATATATAATGATACAGAAGCAGAGTTGATTCTGAGTTAAATGCTTTCTGAATTTCCCCAGGAGAGATCTTAAGCACTTAGAAGACAGCAGCTTGCACTACCATTAGGGGATAAGCAAAATCTTCCCTTCAAAAACAGCTACCTTCCTCTTCCCTCCACAGTCAGCATCTCCACAGGGATTTCAAGGAGGGGCAAAAAGGTGGCAATCAGGAAGCTCTCAGAAAAGAATGGGAAAACCATGCATCAAGGGCCATTTGTGTTATCTATCTGGAAATCTGAGGGGAGGATTTAAAAACGCATTAACTTCTTTCCAACTTCTTCTGTAACACAAGAAGAACAGAGCATTCATGGTAGAACTGTAACCTGGAAAGGTCTAAATTCCTTGGACAACATATTGAAGGTTTCTTTTTTTTTTAATTATATATATATATGTAGGTATATATATATTTTGCAAAATACTGCTCATTCTCCAAAAAAACTACAGATTGTCACCACTGCACAAATAAATACTACTTATCTCAGGTTTTAACTGTACTCTAAAATCTGCTTGCTTATAAGCACAAAAGTCCAAGCCAGTAAAGCCCGAAAGTTTCAAGACGGAAAATGCAACCGGCTGACATGATAGACAGGTCTCAAGAATGACAAAAGCTCATGCTGCAGCGCAAGTTGTCCAACAGCCTGGTTTCCACTGAATTATATACATAGCAAAAAACAGGCTCTCCTCAAAGCTGTGTTACAAGAGAAAGCTATACCAAATACATTTGCTAATAGATTAGAATGAGGGAAAAAAAGGGGGCTTTTGTAATTTGTATTTACCCATTGAATACTTTGGTGTACTAAATTGTAGAGAGAGACAAGTAAAGCTTAATTGCTAATACAGCCCAGTCAAACACATGATTTTTTTTTTCATTTTAATTATTGATGGAATCAAGAAAGTAGAAACCAAAATTTTTCAAGCATTTGCATGAAAATATTCAACTTTGTTATCTGACCAAACATCAAAAATGGGCAACAGACTCAAGAATGTTGCATCATTCTTCCTCTCGGCAACAGCAAGATTCATGGAAGACACGTACATGCTGAAAGGCATAAAAGTTTCCTCTTAGGCAAATTTGACGCATCATGCTTTTCCTGATGGTGCTCCGATCAGGACAAGGGCATCAGTATGCCAGGTGCTATTTCCTCTCTTTAACAGTGTAAAGGATACTTGGTGGTGCTCAGCTGTGTGGAGACAGGCAGGGTCTGCCTGCTGCAGCAGCAAGTCCTGAGCTTAGGAAATTGAAATGCCTGGGGAAATCAGGGACATGGATGGTGCTGGCACTAGCTAAGCCTTTTCGAAGATGTGTGAATATAGAAAATGCCAGCAAAGGGAGTGCTGGACAACTGCTTTTAGCCGTGGTGACACCGGCCAGATAGCATTAAAGTGTGCCAGTGTCTCGCTGTGACCTGGCGCAAAAGCTACACACCAGCGGCAGCTGTCAGAAGAGGAGCTGATTTCCAAAGTTTTGAAATGATACTAAGAACTTCTAAAAATATGAATAAAAATGATTTAAGAGGGTAACAGGCAACATTTTTCAAACATGTAACTTACAAGCCAAAAGATCCAATTTTCCAAGGCAGGCTGGGTATGTAGAAGCTCAAATCTCATTCAAATACAGAAGAGTCTCCTCAAAGTTCTTTATAGAACAGAATTTTGGTTTCCAAAGGATTATTATTATTATTTTACTTAACGATTCATCTCTTCCTATGGACTTATTGTATGAGAAGTATGTTCCAGGCACCTAGAGGAAGAATGCTATACTAGAAAACAGATAATTTATTTGTAATTTCTGAATTACACTGGAAAGTCTTTTTTTTATTTTCCCCTCTACCTGTTCTAGGCAGAATGTAAACCCAGGTCTCTTGTACCCTTATCACCCCCACGGCAAAGGTAGCTCTTTTCCAGGAAGCCATGAGCAGTTTCTCAGTGACTAATTTGTCTCCTTTCTCGTACATATTAAACCCTCATCAGTAGTAAGTGGGTCATATAAAATATGTCTAGAGGCACCATTTGTCCAGAAGCACTTGTTACAAGCTGTGTTCATTCTGAACACAAGCTGATGCAACATGGTAAGCAGCAAAATAATTGGGCTTAAATAATTTGCAATTAATGAAAATAAAACTTAGGCTGTACACCTGGATCTCTCGGTTCTGCTCCACATATCACCTGACCTAATGTCTTGGGCTGTGGTGCAACCATCCTTCCCCTCCCATGCCAGCTGACCTCTTGCTATTTCTTTGCTGCCTGCAACTCGATGAGACTTTTCCCTTCACTTTGACAGCTGGCTGCACTCTGGGGAGGAGACAGCTCATTTGGGGCTGCCCCAAGAGCTTCACTTCTGCATTTACTGAGAAAAAAAAATTGTCAGGTGCTGATACAAAGACTTTTGACAAGAAACAGCATCAAATGGCACATAAGATACTAAGAATACAATCTGGATAGTTCAAAGTTCAGAAAGAACGCGAGTTTACAAACAAGTTAAAAAAACTACCGCAAGCTCAGTTCTCCTTTCCTGCCCCCTTTTAGATCACTTGCATAAAACAAAGCTGATGAAAGCTCAGTTTCTCCAGAGTGAGCAAGGAAGGAATATGGATGGTTACATCCACAAGTGCAAGGATTGCTCTGAGAAAGAGACCAGTGCCTGGGAGCTGCAGGAAGTTAGCTGGCCACCTGGCTTGTGTAAGCATGAGGCAACCCAACCTGCAGGTTATTTTGGACAAGACTACCAAGATGAGCTGGAAGGACCAAATCAACTCTGCTATAGAGGAATTACTGCCTGCTTCTGGAAAACCCGTACTATTTCACTACTTATGTATACTGAGCGGCACAAACACATTTAAGTACCTGTTGGAGCTATCAAAATGAACACCCACCTGAATTGTAGGGGAAAAAAAAAAACGAAACCAAGCTGTTTGAAGTGGGTTTGTTTTGAGGTGTTTTGGACCACATGCTGCTCTGTGAGCATTTAAAAAACATGTAGAAGCTCCACAAGCTTTTTAGGGCATAACAACTGTTACTTTACAGTATTTTACTCACCTGTGACCACATTTGGTTTCTCCAGAGGCTGTTCTAGATGGAAAATAGATACACTGCACAACAAAAAACCCTGCTTATTACTGTAGCATGGCCATTATTTGTTATCACTATCTAGTTCTACTTTTTAAATTCAGTGCAACTTGCTGCAAATGCAAACCTTGATCCCTGATATAGTTTAATTCAGCATTGTACGACAAACACAAATGATGGTTCTGGCTGCAGTTCTTTCTCCTATAACAGTAAGTTTAGTAGATTTCTGTGGATTTCATTTGAAAGTTGCCATATTTCACCTGGGTCTGCCATGAAAGCTTAAAAGGAGTTAAATAACTTTGAAGAAAGCACCACAAAGAATTCACAGTTCTTACTGATGACAATTGCTTTTATTAGAAAGAGTAACAAAGTGCTTTTTATACGATTCAATTAATGCAGAGTCTTTAGGAAACTTTAATGGACAATTTCAACGTGATTTTTTTGAGTGCAAACAGGGCTCTCTAGGATTTCTAATTCTCGGATGTGTAGTTTCTTCTCTGTACACAGTACCTCAAAAATCTAGGCGTTTGACAGGTATGAAACAGTACTAAAAAGTCCATCCTTTAAAAAAAGGTTACGTAAAAAGCATTCTGCACTGATTGACAGGAACTGCATCTTTTAATGCCGGTTTAGGAGACATAATTCCTTCATAGAGTTCTATACACAAGTGCATAAAGGTACTTTCAGATTTAACAAGAATAATCATATATACCAATATAAACAACATTATCAATTTTCACAATATAGACACAAAGGAAATAATATCTTTTTTTTTTTTTTTTTTAATTAACCTTATGATTTTGAGCTAGGGACAACCTTTGGATGCTTGGTGCTTCTTCTGCCTTTGAACTAAGTTTGGATAGAAGGAAGAAAACAATGCAAGAGCAGTACACTCACTTTTCCTCATCTGTGATGCACATTTACAGTGAGGTTTCTTTTCTATTGCATTCCATTTGGAATTCTCTGGGAATTCCAGCCCCATTTCTCCCTTAACTCCTCTTTCCTCTTCTGCAAAGGAGAGGCAAATAAAAGCATAGTAAGAGCACAAAAATTAGGACAGATGATTCTATGCAAATTCTTATGTACAATTCAATGCATGAAACAAAGCAGGTGTATACCTCAACTCAAGGGGTATCTTCCATGCAATAGACTTTTTTTTTTTCTCTGCCATCTAGTGCCATTAAAGGGGCTATTTTTTCAAGATTTCAAAAGTGCTTTAGTTACCTTTAAGAGCAAAGATCCATAGCTCATGTGTTTCCAGACATGAACACGAGTAACTGAAAGGACTGCTCACGAGTGAAACAACCACAGCCATGCACGTGAGAAGAGGCTGCTGCGCGTAACAGCTCCCTGGGCTCATGGCCAGGCACAACCTTGGTCCGCTCTCCTCATCCCTTGTGCATGGGGCAGAATCGCTGCTCCAGTACCAGGTGCCTTGTCCCAACACAGCGCTTCCTGCAGCAGTCTTCCCGCAGCAGGGTACCACATGGACACATTTTCCAACACGACAAAAAGAACTGGACGAGATTCTCTGAACTGTAACTTGGTCATGGGAAGAAAGGTTTTTTTCCTTTGTCAATGACAAAATGCTTTTGCAGTACAGTCCTTACACAGGAGAATACACATAAACCCACTGTTACATCTGTACAAGTATGCAAAGGTATAGTAGAAATTCTATTTTTCAAGAGATCTGAAACAAAAGCAGTTTACCCACAGGCACTTGTGAATACAGGTCTCCTTCCCCAAGGTTCTGTGCATACGTGGTCTTTGCTGTGACTATCAACACCACATGTCCAGGAATACTTGCTGGTCTCAAGCGTTTTCAGTTTTTCTGCAGGATGTTTAACTGGGTGCCAGTCAACACAAGCTGCAACCTCAAGGCACACCTGGGCCTCAGTTCCAGTCCACGATGTTGTGCTGATGCAGCAGCGCGTCTCTGATGCACGGCCACAGCCATGAGCATCTCAAGGTTTGGACAAGAGACTTGGCTCCTCAGAAGGTAACTATGCATCCACCTACCCTCCATTACAAAAGCCAAAAGAACTTGCTATTGATCAAATTTAGGCACATAAGGACTTTGAAAAGAGCTGGGCCTTCATGTTCACTGCCCTGAATAGCAATTATTTCAGTGACAGGAAAGGTTTAAGGACTGGGGCCAAAGATCCTCAAAATAGAGCCAAACGAACAACAAGACCCATGTTGGCATAAAATCTGCCTTGAGAATCCAGTTGCAGGATGGGGGACAGTGCAAAGGCTTCCCTTGGCTGCAAAGGTCTTTGGATAAGACTCAGCATTTTCAGCTAAAAACTCTTGAGTTTTTAAGCACTGCTGGTATATATGTATTTTTTTTTTCTAAAAATCCCTGCAAAAGCTTAAGTAGTTTTCTGTAAGTTTCACATATTACATCTCTTTAAACAAACGTATAATTCCACAGTAGAGAAAGTCAAATTTGTAATGAAGTGTTACTAAAAGTAATGTATACTAAATATTAAATTGGCCTATTCCGTAAAGAGTCTGTCTCATTATCCTCTTTTCCTTTATCTGAATGGTTTTAAACTCATTCTGAAACATGCAGCACTTCCCTGGAGTGGCTCCCAGGCAGCCAGAGCGTACTTTGTACCTCCTTCTCTTGAATGTCCTACTCTTTGACCCATTTTGCCCATAAGATACTTCGGTAGATATGCATTCTTGATGCCCAGTTAGGAAATAAATCAAGTAATCCTAATAAATAAAATAACCACTTGATTTCAAACACATTCTTGTCTTACAATAGGAAAAATCTGCTATATAAGGCCAGGCAGAAGCCTTGATTAGGTCCACAAGGCAGTCAGCCGGGGAGCATTAATAGACTTGCCTGCCTTCTACCTAGTTGTTGGGACACCTCACGCTTGCACAGGAGACTGCAGAAGCAGCAGACAATATTGTAGCATACTGTCCAGAACGGCAAATGCCGGTATTCCTCTGCAGCTGTATTCATCTACAAAGTCCACGGATTATCCAAATATTTATCTTCAGAAGGACGGGGAAGAAAGAGCAAGAAAAAATAAATAGCAGCAAGAGTCAAGTATACATTTACAAACCAGGCAGACCTATGCTTGACCATTTGGCCAACCCAGGGTGGGGCTGTGATTCCTCTCTGGCCCTAAACAACAACAGAAACCTTGGGTGAAATCATTAATACCAGGATAAAAGCAGTTTTCTGGCATAGTCTGTTCCCTGGGGGAAAGCTTACTATGAACTATATTAACCAAAGATGCTTCCAAGCTGTGAAACTGCATCCACCTTACAGGGCATTTGCTGCTGTAGCCAGGTTAGCAAACCTCTAAGTGCAGATGTAACTTTTCAGCAATGTGCTAGCAATTTAAGCAGATTTGGATAATAAACAGCTCACAAAAAGCCTCAGCAATAAGAAAGGATTCTGCTACCAAGTGCCCACTTTAAATCAGACAGGGTGTTTTCACTGTATAAAATGAGAACAGAGAGGGAAAAAAAATAAGACAATCCTTGGACTAAGCCCCCAGGGGTGCAGGAAACAGCACATTACTTTGGACATCATTGTGTTGCAGACGTATTTTTCCCTTGTGTAGCAGGCCTCTGCCTAAAATGCATAATTTTAGCCCCCTTGCCCCAAATCTTGACAGTTCAGCAAGCTACAGTGTGAAGCATTCAAAGCACCCATTTAAGTAAAACAAACTTACTGAAATGGTGACAGCATTGTAACACCTGCTCCAATAGACATCATCTATAAAATGTTACTGCTGCACATAAATAATGACAAGGCACAGAACTGCGACTAGTCCAAGAGCTTGCAAGCCGAGAAACCAGAGCATAACCCAGAAGAACATGATTATTACAGGTTCTACTATCCGTTCTCCAAAATACATCCTTGTGAAGCCGATTCTGATGAGGCTTTTGTTTAATTCGCCAAAGAGAGTCCCCATCTTTTTATAATCATCTATTACAGGTTCTGCAGCGTGGTTTTTTTGTTCGTGCTGGACCTGCAAGCAGAAGATAAAATTAGGAAATATGTTAGACATATCAGTTCTTGTTAATATGATTCATGTAGAAACAGTTGAGACATCTTCACGTTAATGCACAAAATAAAACACACATGCAATGGAGTTATTAATTTAGTCCAGAATTTGAAAATGTTATGCAGCTGGTGACTTTCCCATCAGTTCATCCCATCAGGATGAAGTTTCCATGCTTACAGTTGGGATATCTGCAATTTTACTGAACACAGGCAATATTTTTGTCTCCTCTTCATATCCCAGTAAAGCTCTGCCACAGGTCCTATTTCACAGCCACCAGCCCAGCATAGATACTAGCAATATCCCAGAGCAACCACAATGATGTTACATATCTGTTTTCAGAGACAGGATTTGACTAAAGTAGATTTGTTATAAATAGGTCAGGAACTGTGGTTCCTGAGTCTCTTCAGAACCACAAGAACTGAGAAGAATAAACCAGCATAAACTACTTGGTAGTTTCCACTAAAGAACAGGAAACCAAAAGGGATCCTATCACCACTGGAACAGAGGCACAGAATTAGGCTCAGGTAGAGGGAGAACATCCATCCTGACATGGAGCAGAAAGCAGTGCAAGTCACATAAGGGAAACAGTGCCAAGGACAACAAGGCGCCAAGTGATGTCATGAAGAAACGAGGTGGAGGGAAAGCAATAAGGCAGGTCATTACTATTTTGACACATAAATTGTAACCACATTAGACCTTAAAATTACAAATCTCTTTTCTCAAAATTCCTGAGGTTTTTTGCACAAAACCACATTAACTTGTGCTTGGGTATGACAAGGAGAGCACCCTTTCAGGGTGATGATTTTAAGTTCACCCGTCCTTCCATAGAGATCATTGAGAACACTAGCGGCAGCTACTCATCAATATCCCAGTTAACTGACCAATTGCCCCACCAAACTTTCTGTAAACTTCACCTGTAATTAGTCTTGCTCTGGATTTGAAACAAAACCATATCTTTGATTACATCTTTGAGGGAGAAAGTCGTTGTGCTTCCTGTGGTTACGCAGCAGTCTGCAGCACACCAGCAGCACTATGTGCTTTCTATTTGAGGGCATAAAAGAGTAAAACTGAAATCTCACCCCAGGTAAAAAGCAGCCTGTAAAAGCTGCTGCAGCCAGGCAATGCTTCCTAATCCAAACTCACGGGCCATGATGTGGAACCTTCTGAGCTGAACAAAGGTTCACAAAGTGTCACAGCTGCTACTGTGAAAAAAAAAAAAAAGCTGCTGCCTTTCAGTTGTGTGCGCTTGGTTAATGTATTTCTCTTATTTGTTTATTCATATGGATTCAGTTTTAAAATTCAGTCGTGAGTTCCAGAAAGGGAAGAGTGCAGGAAGCCTACATAATTGTATCTGATCATTATGCAGTTCCATAGAAGAATCTAAACTTTGAAAGCGTCAATATTTAATTCAGTGTAGTAACAGCAGCCCTCCTTTTCTCTCTTCAGCTTGCTTCTCATGCACAGGTCTTTCTCTCCCTTTATGGATATGAAAACTCCATTATTCATCATTTTAACTTGAATTCTGTTCATAATTCTAATCACTAGTAATTTCTCTTCAATTTCAGCATTTCAGGATTGGTCCCTTCAAGAAAAGCAGCGCCCCTTTGGCGAGCCACTGCAGGTGCCAAAGGGCAGGGTGTTGCCTCTGGGAATAAAGTGCTGTTACAGGAACTCGGGTTCCATGCTAAGAGCAGGCAGGCAAACAGATGAGAAGGGCTCTACTATTAGCCTAAGTGGCCTATTGATCACAGCCATTAGGGAAAAGAGAAAGGCTATGCTGGGAAGAGGCATGAAGTATTTGCTTCCTGCACTTGGAGACCGCAGGGAGCACATGCCTGCGAACCTAGGGGGAAGGCCACAGCGCAGCATTCACCAAGAGCCCTGCTGAGAGAAACACACAGTGGACACAGGCGAAATCACTATGTTTCTAGAGAAGCAGCAGCAGCCTTGAGCTAGTGCCCAGCACAACTGCGAAGGGGAAAGGAAAAGCAAAAACCAGCCCCCAAACAATCCCGCAAGCCCTCCTGGATTGTTAATAGCACTCAGCAACCTGCAATAGCCTCCTCACAGAGAAGGAAGTGTGAGGTCTGGGAAAAATGAACATTGAGAGGCCTATGAGCATGGCCTCCACCTCACCAGGACTCACTGGTACCCACATTGGGAGTGAGCACTGCTCACTCAGGACCGCTGTGGAGGACTGCTCACCCAGGACCGCGTTTCCTTACAACCTCCTTTCACTTTGACAAGCCAACAGCTTAAAAGAAACTGCTGATATTCTGCTAGGACACTGTGCAAACTCCATTGTTAGTGTTTTTACTTTTTGCAAGTCAGACTTTACTTCCCGTTCCTCTTCTCAAACAAGGTCGATTTACAAATCCCTAAAGCAATCACACCAAGCACATCTTCTGGACAAAGGAATTGAAAAGTGTGTGGTTAACGACAACACAAGTGCCAGTTATTTTTCCAAATAATTTACAGAGCTTACAAGAACTCAGAATGGCCATGGAAGTTCTCAAAATTTCAAAGACGACTTCAACTGAGTCAGGCTGAATCTGCCTTGCTGCAGGCAACACAGCAAAAACAAGTGAAACTAAAAACAGATGATCAGCTGTAAAACATGAATAGCATATTTTTTCTTTACTACAGAGGAATTGTTTCACATGCTGGACAAACACTTTTCTTTAGAGATGGAATGAAAATAGAACCATTAATGCAAAGCCCAATAGTACCAAAATTGCTAAAAAAATATATATTAAGTAAATGTGAACATTGCTGCTTAAAGTCCTCTTGTTAATTTTCAGGGTTACACAGATATGCTGTGTACAGTTACACTGGTCTGTTGAGTCATAGCCTCAGAACGACATATTTCCTTTTTCCCCAAAGAACTTTTCTAAACATTTTTAGAAATTGGCCGTCTTGAGTGAACACAAAATTTCTAGTGATTCTTAATTTCCGTATGAGTATTTTCATGCTAAATCTTGCTAAATCATACTGACACTGTAAAGACAGCCACAGCAGAAAAGATTAAAGAAAAAAAACACTCATGCAGTGTCAAGTCTATTCTGACCATGTTCTCTCTCCACTGAAATAAAACAAAGCTTCCCCAGATAAAAGCAAAAAAAAAAAAAAAAAAAAAAAAATCTGTTTCAAAGTTGTTGCTTGTTTTAAAAAATGACTCCCCATCCTCCGTTTCATAATTTACTTTATATAACGTTTTCTGTATAAGGAGGGAGCAAAAGGAATTTCTTTATCTGCAATAGTCACTACACATGCTTGATTTCAAGGCTGTCTCATGCCTCGCCAGTCTCCTAGTAGACTCTTAAGTTCTGTGCCATGGACACAGTCACCTCCTCTGTGCCCAAAGACAGGAGGGGACAGAGCAGAGGTTTGTTTTAACCTCAGCAACTTGTTTGCCTTTCCTCACTGTTTGAAAGACAGAGGAGATGAATTCTATCCAGAGGGGCAGGGAGAAACAGAAGGGCAGCTGGAGACACACTTGGATGAATGTCTAGGACCTCCTGGAAAGAGAAGAGCAGTTCTGACCTCTCAGCTTCTCTGCTTTCCTTCCTGCTGCTGGCAGAGACCCTCGCTCACACACATACACGAAACTACTGATGGAGAAGGGAAGGGGGCTTTCCTGTTTGAGTGAAAATTTACATAATGCATTAGCAACATCGACTGCATTTGTTCTGTAGGTTATCCAATTGAATTACTCCTAATTGCAGTTTAATTTTAGATGTAATCACCTACTCCCTTTAAACAAGTGACACTGACATGGTTTTTCTACTCAGTATTACATCAAACTCGCAACCACTGTACACTACTCCTTAACTCCCCTTAATTTTATATTCCTTTAACGCTCCCAAATTGATAGCGTAATAATCTTCTCCTCCCTTTTAATATTTCATATTTGGTATTTTTGAGTTAATTACAATTATTGAAAATTAAAAATAGAGTTATCATATGGAACAAAATGGGGAAAATGTCTGTGATCTTTTATGTAGCACAATGCACAAGTGATGCTCTTCACAGGCCTATCGAAATTCCCAGAGGAGGTCTCTCTAAAGCACTCTGTTTAGTTATCTTTTAAATGTTTGCTGTTATAAAATGACATGTTTTCCAGCAGTAAAGCTGTCATCTGCTGTCTCCCACTACGTATTGATAGAGTCAGAGAAGGTGAAAATCCAAACCTCAGGAAACTTTCCTACAGTAACTTTGTAACCAAGATTTCCCCAGTCAAAGGCCAAGTATTTACATGCTTTACAGAGAATTATTGCCATATCCCTCATCACAGCAGAGTAATACAAAAGGAACAGGTATGTTTTTTTTTCCCTAAAACCAGGGAAAGTCTCTGAGGAGCACACTGGGGAGATACTAAGCACAAGGGCTAACAACTTTTAATCCAGTTTATGCTCCTACATTCATAATGCACTTTTGAAAACAAAAAACAAAAACTCCCTTTTAATTAAATGGGTTTTCCCCCCAGTAAAACAACAAGAAAGTCAGCTCAACCTACTGAATCCAAAGAACATCTTGCTGTGATGTTAGCAGTTATGTTTGTCATCAACATAACACAGAAAATTACATAGACTATGACCACTGTCTTTGCTTATGGCAATCTTCCACCACTTTCACTGAAATCCACTGTCATCCACTTTCAGGAAAGCACATGACAACCCTGTGCTTCCACGCGGCGAGCAGATGTTGTTCCACCTCAGTCCAAGAGCAGGAACTTTTTAAAACTTGTCCTTTCACACTAGCAACATTTCAGCCAAAAGGGAAAATACCAGTTCCTGTGAGAACACAAACCCTTCCACAAGACACCAACTTTAAACGATTCACATTTTATTTTTGCATGTTTCACATTCTGTTTTTGCCACCAGACAGACAGTACTGGCTCCAAAGCTGACACCTGCTTGTATCCCCTAAGCACACAACATATCCATGCCCAGGCCTTTAGTCTTCTGTGTGTTGAAGGCACTTGGTTTCCCTCTCATGATCTGCAGGTGACACCAAGCAGCCCCCAGAGGAGGGGGGACAACATGGGGGCTCTCCAGGGAGAGGCTCATCAGTCGCCCTCTGCGCACATTCCCATGCTGGGCACAACACTGCAGGGCCACCCGGACAGCGAGGGCCGGGCGAATTGTCCAGAAGAACCATGGATTAGGTGGGTCTGCAGTGACTCTAACATTTCTCAGTTTTAACTATAATCTTGGTTTACAAGTATTCAGTTTGCTGAAGCAGCAGCTTGGTCCAAAGTTTTCCACACTGAGAAAGGACCCTGAGGTTTTTTCTTCTTTTTTGGTGGGTAGAAAAAATTGTAATTGATGCAGATGAAGCAAGTGAATGAAATTTAATAGCCTGAGTTCTGTAAGAGGACAGTGGATGAACTTAAGGAATCTCTTCTGCCTAAAAACTGAGGATGCTTCATTTCTCTTTTTATTTAAAAAAAAAAAAAAAAAAAAAAAAAAAAATATTTAAATGCTCTGAAGGCATGATATCAGAACAAATTAAATACATTCCTCTTCCTTTCTTGTTAAGGACTGAAGAAATCTGACGGTCCTTTCTGCTGCTCAAACACCTTAAAGAACTCCCAGTCTGCAACTAAGCTGACACCAGCAGCAAAAGAAGCACAATCCTGCGGGATCCTCTTTTTGTGCCCCCACTGTTCGAACGAGCGCTGCATAAACGTGACTTTCAGCAGCAGGTGTGGAAGATGTCTGATAGACTGGGAAAATACAACCCTGCTCTGATGTGGTGTTGACTTAAAAGTTTGTAATTTCATATTTAGACAAGAATGCTAAAGGGCTAGCAGGGGAAGAAAAGGAAAAGGAAGGAGAGGGCAGGAAAACAGTGTCCATGAAGAAAGTTCACCTCAAACACACAAAGCAGCAGCATCTCTAAATTGTTCCTGACATCCCTTAGGTTAGACTTGGTCACATTTACAGTTTATTTTTGTTTTTAAAACATATTTTTGAGAATTAGTTCTGAATTAAATAGACAAGAACTGCTTTTGGGGTTTAATAATAAATATGCGGTTGAAGACAGCTAGGTAAGGTATTAAAATGACTATCAAGAAATGCTAGGTTATTACATATACACACATTCCTCTTAAGTAGAAGTTTCCTGTACAGTATTTACTCCATACAATCTATTTTACTCCACTCAGGATTATTTTTATACCAGGGAACAGGTGGTGTTTCTGATAGCTGTCAGAAACTTTAATGTCAAAAAAAGCCCCTAAGATGTGACATCAGTATCGTGTTACTGAAAAATATTTAAGTATTTTTGAAAGCCATAACATTAATGTTCCAGAAAGATAGCCCGAGAAAGTTCTTTCTTCTCAGAGGACAAAGTAAAACTGGGCACATGTAAGTGCAGACTTATGAGAACAGTTGAATATGAGAGAGGTGAAAGCAGCTGGTCGAGCCTGTGACAGAAGCAACCGCAAGTCCCCTCCCTTCCAGAACAAGAGGCTGATTCCATGGAACTCGGCAGGCAGGGATACCTACCAGGCAACACGCCACCGTGTGTGTCTGACAGCAACAACCGACCAGGGCAGTGGACACCTGGTCTTGCCCACGCTCACACCCCAGCTGGCTACAATCAAACTGCTGCACGGCCATAGGCTGCCTCTGGCACACGCAGCATGTGAAGGCTCCCTAGCGGCAGCCGTTTTGGTGAGCAGCACTCTTATTCCTTACAGGGCAACCTTGCCCAAGAGGAGCAACTGCACTGGAATTTTTCCTCATTTTCTTCCTCTTCTAATCTATGAGGAAGACAGGAGTATCGCTTTGCATGATCTGCTAACATGAAAGCAATGATTGTTTGACCTTGTAACTAAATGTGGTAAAAGATCTTGATACTCTGCCAAAGGAACATTAAGTCAACATGTTTCATACAAACTGCCTGCAGAAAACCAACTGGGTTAATTTCTCGAGCCTAAGCTTTATCTCATATTTAAATATTAGAAGACTTATAGACTGAAATTTGGAGGGGAAAAATGCAGATTACTTCTGGAAAAGAGGGAAAAAAATCAGGTTTCAGTTCTCTACCTGAAATAAAGGCATATAGAAAACAGAAAATTGTTAATATCACAACTGCTTCCAAATACTAAAGTCATACTCTTAAAGTTAAATGGGGAATTTTAATGAAATGTGCAAAATAAAGACTGAGTTAATATTCACAGCAAAGATTAGCTACTGCTTATAAAATAGACACAAGATGTTTCTATAGAAACTAGCAACAACATAAGAAAAGCAACTGGTATGTATTAGCTATATTCAGCTTTTATGACAACTGAAGTTCAGGATCAACAGTTGCTGCAACAAACTTTGAAATGCCAGAAACAATTTTGTTTTGTTTTAGTGGAAAAACTCAGGAAAGAGATAAAAAGGCTTTTCCAGATACTGAACTTCTCCACATATAGAGTGGATCAAACAGAGAGTCCTTAGTTATTAACCTGTATTTCAGTCCTAGTACAGAAAGAAATGAGAATATTGAACTTAGCCTATATCAAAACACAGTGGGGCAAGGATGAGTAATTTCCTCCACTAACATTGCATGCAGTGTAAAGCATCATGGACGGAAAGGCCGAGAGGCTCCAAGGGGTGGAGGCTGTCCTGACGGAAAAGCCAGTCTCTGCGCTCTGCCTTCACCTACACAAAACACTTTCATTATTCCCCAGCAAGGTAATAACCATTCGTGCTCTAAGTTTACAGAGACCTCGAGTCATTTCAGATCAATTCTTTCCTTAAGGGTGACAAAAAAATATACCTGTAACACAATTTCCTTGGGTTTTTGCTTTATCAAAATTCCCCTCGCAAAAGTTGTCAGCTGGAAGCAGCAGTACTTTCAATCATGCAAAATATTACACTGCACCTCACAGTCTGTGGCGTTAGTCCACTTGCTTGTTGAAAACCAGCTGTGGCTTTTTTTTTCTCTCAAGGAGGAAAAATTTCTATTCACTTCTGTCTGAAGAATACTTTTTTTTCTTTATGGAAATGTTCTTAGCACTATTAAGGCAAAGTACGCTATCTAATTAAGTTATAGTTGCTACACATATTTCTGAAGGGGATTTTTCCCCTTAAAGTTTCAGAAATCCCAGTGATGTTTTTAAGAAACAGTTATGGTCATGTATTATATAGCTGTCAACCTCTACAAGACAGGTTTAAATTATTTAGAGCTTAAATCTAAGCCCTTCCAGTCAGATATTAGTATTTTCAGTTCAGAAACAAATCTCAGCAACTGAAAGCAGGAGAAACCTACCATTTTCATATTATCACGGTGCAGAACATATTCAAAATAGTTTTCTAGTCTTAGGCACAGAAGTCTCCAAACATGAAATTTGCTTTAAAGTATTCTTGGCCTCTACTAACTTATAACTGAAAGGCTCCAGGCAACACAGTAAATATCAATCCTACAGCTCTGTGAACAATGAAACATTTACAGGAGGGATGGCACAAGTTTGTTGAAATCAGAGCATAATTTTGTTCAGGCTTTCCATGTTGGAGAAATATATTTCTCACCGACATATTGTATCATGGTATTCAGGAAGTTTAGAACTTCAAGCCATTTACTCACGGCATCTAAATCTTTTAAAAAGATCTCAATGGAAAATATGGAAATTTCTTATGATAGCTCTTCTGACTATCTATGAGATGGTAAAATACTCCAATTCTAGAGGTAAAATACTATACAAAACAATTGAAAAATAATAAATAAAATAGATCCCAAAGAACTACAAACATCAACAAGTATAAACTACAAAGCTGATTGCCTAAGCTATTTATTTACTTGTAAATACATATACCAGATAGTAAATCACCATTTAGACATTTTCTGGGAGAAAAAACACAATTTCAGCTTAGCTGCTTGACAGCACTTTGGCTTCCACTTAAGTGAACTTGAGAAGAATGCCTCCTCACTGAAGCAACCTGGAACTTTGCCATTGCCTTCAAGTTAGGCAGAGTTTCAACTCTGACTGCAAGAGTGAAACCCACTGACATCTATAGAGACAATAACTTTCAGCACAGAATTATCTATAAGAAAAAATATTTTCATGGAAGCACTTTCTCCTGCATAGTAGTTTGAGGATTAAAAAAATAAACACAATCTTATAGAGTTTGGTGTGACCAGGGCAGATCACTCCTCCTCTTCTTTCCCCACTGATACCCTCTCAGATACTTCTAGTAGATCAGATACCACTGTATGCTGTTATACACTGATATAGAACAAAATTGCAGCAATGTTAACTAGCCTCATTCACTCTGTTTTAAGAATACAGAATATAATTCTTGTGTGATGTCTGCACTGAAAGCTTATTTTGCCCACCACATAGAATCGGCCATACATTGCCTTCTAACCTCCAACTTACTGTGTTACGAACAAACCGCAACAACTTTTCTGAAATCCCTCTTGCAACCATTTAAGCATTTAGAAACAAAGTAATGCTCTGATGTTACACTCCGTAATTTGGGGGTTAAGGGTAAGGAAGTACACTGTTATTGTGTTTTCCACAATTTAGCAAGCTCACAGGGAACGCCCTGCTGGACAGTTTCTCTCCTGGCATCTCAAATTTCACCAGATGTTCTGCAGAAACCCACAGCAGAGCATCAGCTGGGCACTCCTGCGCAGGGCAAAGTGGTGTGTGACCTGCCTCGGTAGCTGGTGCCTCCCCGCACCTGCAGGTTTCTGTTTGTAGCCCAGCTCTGGGAGCAGAAAGTTGGGCTGCCGTGACTCACTGAGGGAATGCACAGGCTATTGGTGAGGCATTTGTATGGATATGGACCAAGAATTTTTTTTTAACCTGAGAATTCACTGAAAGAACGTCATGTATGTCTCTGAGTAAACTCCATCTCCCACCATGGACACCAAAATGCCAAATGCTAGGACCTTCAGCAACTAGGCTCTGCTCACTGCAGCACAATGTGGCTTCACAGTCCTCGTGAAGGCCTTCAGTTTTAATCGCTGAAATACGATCACATGCGAGTCCATCACAACAAGCTCCATAGGCTACAAGCTTGACATAGCAATACATCCCTTTAGCTTTTTAAAAATAGACTTGCCGCTAATTTCATTAGGCAGGCCTTCATGCTGGCCTTACCATTAAATATCAAGCCCAAAACACAAGTATTTTTAAATAGATTTATTTCCCAGGGAGTATCCTCATTCAAAAGAAACATTAAAGGGCACAGATATTATTATTTAGGTCCTGTTAGTCAAGAAGGATATTATTTTAGCATTATGCCACTAGATATGATCTTGCACTGACTATTTGGGACAAAATGGAGGGGGGGGGGGGACACACACACTTCACCCCCACCCCCCAGATTATCAGCTTCAGATCTCCACCTAAAAAGCTCTCAAAATGCCAAAGGGCTTTCCTCTTACACTGACTTCTTTACTTTAATCAGCCTAGAATAATACGGATTTATACCTCTGTTAGGGCAGCATCACACATAGCACTGTGAAGTGGTATACATAAATACTTCAGAACAGAATATGAAATACGAAACACAGGCTGAGGACCAGTTGTTAACCATCCAACACCATCTGCAAACATAGTAACAACATTAGGCTACTACAATTCTTGTTAATCTAGTCTGGAAATTTGATTCCTGCAATTTGGGACATTAAGACTCTGCAGCAGCCTTTCCATGAGGGCAGAGCACTGATTATTTCAAGGAATATCTGAATACACTTATGAAACTAAAAAGGGGGCAATACATGCCTAGACCTGATGACGCAACAGTCCTCTCCTCTCCCTCCTGCCTCCAAACTATATTCCTTTATCTCGGAATTTCTGCCAGAGTTTGCCTCAGGTATCTCTACAGTAACTCTGCCCGCAGCTTCAGTCCCTAAGGCAAATGATGTCCCTAATTTCCATATCTGGTCTACTACTTGTCCGATACTGGCACCTTGATACACAGGGAAAAAACATAGCAATAATATTAAAATATTCTAACAAATACAGAGAAACCTTTCTTCCTCCTTGCCTACATTATGCCTCAACTCATCAGAAAGGGCCGTGACCCGTCTCTTTGCCTGAGAAGGGCTGGATGAGCTGGCAGTGTTGCTCCTGCAACCACCCTAATGCACCTGGTCACTCTGACAGAGCACAGGTAACCTCTGGAGAGGTCTTTCTGCAGCAAGGAGTTGCAGCCAGCTTAACAGCATTAATGCCTCAGATTATCTGATGCAATATTTGACCTCCTGTTTCAGGGAAGGAAGATAACAGCCAGAACCAGGGAGTGTTTCCAGCTACTCTCCTGTGGTATTTTGCACAAGGGTTTCCATAAGCATTAAGGAAAGAAGAAAACAAGAGTGGAACTGCTTTGCCTCTCTGAATACATCCTGCCTTGCTCCACAGTGAGACACGTACATGCACACCTGCCCTGCACCACTCTTCCATAGGGAGCAATGTGAAAGCCACAGTGCCTTACCTAAGTGGACAATGGGGGAATTCTCCAAGGCTAGTTGCCTTCAGAAGAGGCATCTTTCTACTATCTTTAAAGTCAGGTTAAGCACTATGAGATGTATTCAAGTAGTAAGATATTTCTAGTTGTGAAAAGACTCATTTCTGGTTAAGCCCAGTCACTACAGGCCTATGGAAGTTTTCAGTATAAACGCTTCAACACAGATAAAGTGCCCTGCCATCTCAAGTTAGCTTGAGATGTACTCCAACAGCTCTCCGCCCTGTTTGCTGAGGCACTCATAAGGGATTGCTACGTGTAAGTGCTAAGTACAAAAAGTGTTTTTTAATAAACAAAACATCAATCCACAGGCATTAAGAGCCTTTCCTTGGTCTGAACATACAGATAGAGGTGTCCACAAGACAAACCCTGCCATGAAAGGCACGTGTGTGGAGATCCCATCTTACAGTTAGCAACAGGGACACTGACACAGCTGTTCTCCTTTCCTCTGAGACCAGAGCCTGCTCCATGGACCACGAAGATGCATACCCCAAACAAACTCGAAAAAGGAAAGGCACAGGCAGACTTGTCTGCCTCAATAGTGCAGCAAGCTGCCATAGGCACTGAAGGAGGCAAAGCTGAGGCTCGTGGCGGCACAGGGACACCCTCTGCTGCAGGAGCCCGGGGACGCCCAAACCCGCCGACGCGGTGAAGGGGAAGCCCAACCCGCAGAACGGCCCCTCGCTCTCACGCAGCCTGCGAGCCGCACTTATATATTTTGTATATACATATTCTGAAGGCTCCCGGCCGCCGCGCCGCCACCACCGACCTGCTCGTCCGGGCTTCGCCGGTGCCGCGCGGCCGCCGCCCCCGCGTCCCGC
>JAWLRI010000471.1:178019-188772 GCA_034781795.1 Crypturellus tataupa | reverse complement strand
CCCCCCCCCTTTTTTTTTTTTTTTTTTTAAGCCTTAGCCTTAATATGTGATATTCAATGTCAAAAAGCTTTTAGTGACCCTTAGGCTTAAAAATACTCATTTGAATAACTTTTCCATAATCAGGATTTGCATTTTGAATTCTAAGAGTCTGAGGTAGTCTTTAAATATTTGGAAGAATGATTGAATGGAAGAATGTAGATAGAAACTTAACTGTTTTGACTAAGGAAATGCTCTAAGTTTTTAATACGATCAAGATCTTTTGTTATTTTTGCTTCCTCAAATTAAAGGTTTATAATTTCCTCATAACCGTTCATCATTTCACTGCTAAGATAAAACAAGTGGAATGCTGCCAAAGTTTTTTGTTAGTCATTTCCTTTTCTCCCATGTTGCTTTTTGACTCACTGCTTTTTGTAGAGTTGCTTATTGTTGTTTTAGTTAACTATTTGGCCTGCAGAAAAGGAGTGTATAAGGGAATGGGAGAGAAATGTTGAGATACGGTGCAGAAATGAAGCAAGATAATCCGATAAATGATTTTCTGCATATTCAGCTGTAAATAGAAAAACAGTAAAGGTAGAACTTCATGTTCTACCTCAAAAAAGCATATTTTTGTCATATGCATCTAACAAAATGAAATCTAAAATGTCTGAGGTTTTTTTTATATATCAAACTATAGGCAGAAAGGGAAAGTGATTGTGTATCTATTGATGCCTAATTATATCCTCAAAATGGTGTCAGTGTCTGACAATTAGTAGTGATGCAGAAACATGAGATGTTTAGAGCCCTTACTTTAATTAAAAGTTTAAAGTAATGTTGGCACAGACTCTTCTGACATTGCCTTCTGCATCTACCACCTGCAATTTGCACTGTCAAATATTTTTCTGTAGTGCCTGATCTAGCTCTGAGTTCAGTAATTCTTCCATCTGTTGCAAAATAACCTTGAAATGATTTTTAGGCCCTGATTTTTTTTTTTTTTTCCCCAACCTTCAAGTAATTCATTGCAGCTCCAGACAATTTCAGTTGGTGCTTACACTTGACACTGAATATAGTTCTGACAAATCTGAAGATTGCCAGATGCAAGACTTGAGTTTTTGCTGCATTTGTTTCTTTTTCTTGTTTGTTTTTTATTTTGTTTTCTTTGGGATTTTTTTCTTAGTTTAAATACTTATTCGGTGAATGCTATGTATGGTCTTCCAAAATATCTAAGGTGAGTTTCCCACTTCTAACTGTTGTTCTTCAAGTACTTGTGTATTTGACTAAAGCCAAAAAGCAACTCGTGAGTGTTTAGTTCTATTTAAGAGAGAAATTATTGGCTTTTATAGTCTCATGTTTCTGAAAATTAGCTGAGTGTTTACAGTGGAGAAGTATAAGAAATACATGTTTATATGATGGAAAATGTGGACATATATGTTCCTGGAAAATAGTAGCTCTTGGGTTTTTTATGTTATTTGTGAGATAGCACATGTGAATGGACTATGGTCTTGAGACACCATGTATATTGGTTGAAAAGTGCCTGTAAAAATGTTTTATATGTGTGCTAAAGTGGATATATCTTATGCCATAAATCTAGATTTGTGTAGGATTTACTTTACTTTGAATTCTGAAACTAAACTTAAATGGACAAGTAGTATGTTATTTCCTCTTTAATATTTTCAAAAAGCCATGTTATGTATCTATTTGACTTACAAACATTTCTACCCTCCATCACGTTCTGTTAGTCTTGAGAATTAAACTTGCAAATATTTCCCTTTATTTCTGATGAATATTCTCTTGGGAATACAAAGAATATCAATGATTGTTAACGAAATCTTTGAAAATTAGCATTGTCAAAAACGTTATTCACAACCAAATCAGTTCATTCTATCATAGATTTGAGATTCTCCCTTCCTTTTCTTCCACTCAGTACATTGTGAAGGCCTTGAGTGTTGCTGTAGATGTGTCTTTATTGGTGTTTTCATGCTTTCCTAAAATAGTGGAGTCTTTGTATGACAGCTTGAAGAAAATGGAGCAATTGGTGTAGGTAGCAAAGGCTAATTCACTGAGTTATCTAAAATCCTGAGTCACTCGAGTGAAGGCAGTAATTTTAACCATACAGTTCATACACAGTACGTGAAAGGAAATAGAGGACATAATAAACCTCTGAAACCCTCCTCACCAAGGAACAGAAAAATATCAGAGTTGAATAGAAGTTGTCTGTTGTATCCAGTTGCATCTGGATAAACTTGAAGCCATGTTGAATGGAATGATGTCTTTATATAACTATGCGCCCATTGCGAATGGAATTATCTTTAAAATAATTTGCTATTGCATGGTCCTAAATAATTTAAAGTCTTTAAAAGTTCATAAGTATTTTACCTAGAAAACACAAGAGCATGGTTTCTTTTTTCCGTATTTAGAGCAGACAGAACTAGGTAGTGCAATAGAAGCATTCATGCTTTAGTGCCTGAGGATATTAGATTTTATAATCTTGCACGTATGTTTTATAATACTGAATACTGTATTCAGTGGATTAAAATACTACAAAATAGTGGATTAAAATACCACAACAACCTGCTCCTGATTCACTTAGAGACTTTGATTAAAATAGATTCCTTGCTACTAAGGCATGTTTTTAAAATAGATTCCTTGCCACTAAGGCATGTTTTTATCTGCTTTTAGTTATGTATTACATATCTGTGCATTTGAAAATGACTGGAATCAAATATACAATAAGATTCTTCTTTTCAACTTACCCCATCAGTAATGAATTCCTGAAATTTTGTTACTGAGTGGCATAGCTTAAAAACTTGTAGCATTAGCAGAGAACAGAATGCTGCATCCTATAACATGCTATCAAGTTGTCTGAAACAAGGAATCAACAACTGGTAAGACTGTATGTAGAAAATTGCTAGTGAAGGAATAGCCTAGAGGCAGATCAAGAGAGCGTAAATTTGTAGTTTTTTCCAGACTGCATTTTTTTTTTCCCCTCAATTCACATCTCTTACTGTTTTTGCCTTAGTCTTTGTATTAATTAAACATCTTTAAACTTTGGGATTTTTTTAAGGTTCAAGAACTTTTAGTTACTAAATTTGTCAGAAAAGGGATCTCCCTTTGGCTAGTAATGAAAAATAGACTCAATAATATACTTAGTGCTCTTATCCTGCCATCCTTCATCACTGAGTACCTTTCAAAGCACAGCTAACGCTTGTTCCACAATTTTATCTTCTCCTTCTTGTCCTCAAAGGAGAGTCTTGCAAGAGTTTTAAAATAACTCATGCCTGCTGTGTTAAAGAAAGCCAAAACTAGAGACAGATATCCACCTGTTGGAATCCAGTGCCCCCCAAAGCACTGACATGTCTTTCTTATTCTTTTATTTATTTATTTATTTGCTTGTACTTGGATTAACAGTAGTGAAGCAACACGTGCATTATATGCTTTTCTCCCTGTCCCTAGATCAGCTCTTAAGAATGTACGTCTTCATTACAAATGGGCAGTTGTTCTTCCAGGAATTTCAGAAAATCTGTGAAGGACATTGTAAACTATTGAATGATCTGAGGTGTGAACTCATTATTTAGTAGATGTTAGTAAGCAGAAGTGAAGACAAAGTGTTTTCATGCTAACTTGTGTTGTTATAACCACATTCTCTACTAGGTTTCATTTCCTTGAAGATTGTAATTGTATGCTCAACAGTGTTGCACTGCAGTTGTATGAGTAGAAGGAATATTGTACTGAGATTTAATAATTGCTTACCTAGGAGTGATACAGTCATCTGGCCCAACAGAGGAGTAAGAAAGGATACTGCTTTTCAAAATTCCTAGATGAGACCTTGGTGCCAACAGGCATTTAGAAATACTGTGAACTTAGTGCTCAGTCCAGTGCGCAGTAGCTCACAGTCAACAGTGGTTGGTCTGTCTAACCTGACTCACAAGTAGAGGAGCAGTCTGCATAGGTACATTCTGACTTGCATCTCCCTGAAAGTTCTTCATTTGATTCTGCAGATCTAGTATGATAATTTTAGCTGAACCTAAGCAAAGTGTGCTCACTTTTTCCCAGTAGTGCTTCGTTACATTGGCATGGTTCTAGAGTCTTTTACTTCTCAGCTTCAGAATGCATTGCAAGATGTGAAAGGACTAGTGTCATTGTTAAATAACAATGTTTAAAAGTTACTTTAAAAAGTTGGGGTTTGTTTTCTCTTCCACATCTGTGTGGAGCACTGCTGCTGCTAGGCTTCTGGAGTTCAATAATTGCAGCAAGCGTGATGGTCCTCAAGTGGGGCAGAGGAAGTCTACAGTGTAGTGCATGACTAAGTAGGGTCTACATCTAGGAGGAAATTAGAAAAAAAAAAAAAAAAGGAACTTTGATTTGCGGTATAAAAGTGGTAGTGAGAGAGGTGTTGAAGAAAAAAAAAATATACACTCTTGGCAAGTTTGCAGAGAAAGTCCTAGGATTCCTGGTGAACAAGGTGAACTGGACATCCAGAGCCAACAGTACTATGAGCTGCATTATGGAGAGCGGTGAGAGATTATCCTTGCCCTCTCCTCAACCCTGGAGAGACCACATCTGGAGTTCTGGGTTGAGTGCTGTGCTCCCCAGTACAGAACAGACATGCATTTACTGAAGCAAGTCCAGGGATGAGCCACAGAGACAATCTACGGGCCGGAGAGTCTGTGAGAACTGGGGATGTTCGGCCTGGAGAAAAGAAAACTCTGGGGAATTTTAATCAATATGTATAGTATGTGATAGGACGATGTAAAGAAGACGGAATACTGGAGTGTAGAATCTGAGGAGCACCAGGTTAGAGGTGTCAGAATAGGAGGAAGTGCAGGTGAGAAAGCAGAAGGCTAAGAAGTGTTGGGCCTTAAACAGGTAACCTTCCAGATTTCATTGAACTCTGGGAAACACAAGCAGTCTCTGGTCACATTTTCTCCTCCCATCTCTCCCTTCAAAATGACCTTTATTCTGGTCGCCTAAAATAGCGGTAGTATTTCAGACTTTTTGAAAAACAAATCCCACTGCATACTACTTTAACAATGTATTTTGAAGGAACAGTAGTGGAATGAATAGTTAATTTATAATGGTAGGTATTCATTGTTCATGTCCTTTTTGTGTTTGTTTCTTCTTACAGTTTTAAGTCTTAAAGATGATTACACTGACTAATGATACAAACTGAAAAGATTAGAAGATAATGTCATATTTGACTCTTCTAAGATTTATTAAAGAGACTACCAAATCAGTAAGCGTTAAAACCCAATTCAATTTGCCCAGCCAAGAAAAGAAATACCTACAGGCAAAACAAAAAAAGTATTTCTAATCAGTAAGAACATATTTTACATAAATTCTGAAATTACTATTAACCATAATCTGGTTAACTATTATTGTATCTTGTCTTTGATTTTTGTTGTTGTAAATGTAGTCACTTCTTACATGCTATCTCATAAAAAAAAAATCCTATTTCCTTCTCTTTTTAACTTCATCATATAAATTTAGAGTACTGAATTTCTCAATTCACAATTTTGAAATCTCATTTATCTAGACATCCGGAGTCAGTTGATTAAATATTTTCTCCCCTGCACAACTTGTAGCAGCTATTTATCACTGAAACCTTAGGGGAAATCATTATATTTGATGTCTTTCAGAAAACATTGGGCTTGTCTCAGTCTGGTTCGATGAACTTGTTCTTTACTCTTTCTCTTTTTTCTAAAGCTCTTTGCTGTCTTGCATTATTCTCTTCTGCATACTATGAAGGCTTTTCATGCCATCAGACTATAGTTTGTGGATAAGGTAGTTGAAATTGCAGAATATTAGACATTCTCAAGGTGTGGTGGATGATCTAAAAGAGGTTGTTGTCAAAATGAAGCCAATAATCTCCAATCTTGTGTTACCTTTTATAATTGTGTGTTTATTGACTTGTTCAGAAAACATGTTCTTACATTTGACAATTGATGGAGTACCATATATCAAGGTAATTGGTAGGTAGTACATACCAGTCTTGTTTACAGATTGTGACTTTTTTTTTTTTTTTTTTGCTCAGAATGAATGTCATGTAAAATATGTTGTCATATGCTCTCTTGTGATATATGAGAAGTCTTTTGCTTATATGTCTATTCTTTTTTCATGGCAATTAGGTTAAAAGAGCAAAGAAAAATGCAATCACTTAGTGGCTATTTTGAATCTATATTTGTATTTGAGAGTGAATTTATTGCTCAGATACTGCAACTTCATAAATGTCAGGAGTGTTAAGGATGCATTCCTGTGTCACATTGCTGTTATTTACCTGTACGAAATGACAGCATGGACCTTGGGGCAACTTTAATTCACAGCAAAAGACTGTTCAAATGATGTTGTCAAAGTTTGTTGCTTATTCTAAGGTCTATTGACCTAGATGCCCTTGAGACTTTTTCTAGTTGAACATTGTAAATCATATGAGGCCCTCTAGCGGTATCCACCTTCAAATGCATCACCATATGAGAAAGACAGAAAAGAATACAATTAAGTTAATTAAGTTGTCTTTTAAGCTTGTAACTTTTAGATGATCTTGTATAACTCAAGTTCAGGGAACTGAGAGTCAATAATCACACTTTAAATATGGTTAATATCAATGACATTGCACAAATTATAGAGTTAACATATCCTGTGTGTTTCACATGTTTTTACTTAGAAATTGTATCTGGTGAGGTTTATGGCTCTCTTCAGCTATTTCTATTTTTTTTTAATAGGTGTACATTCCCAGCAGAGTGGCCATCGTGCTTCAGAATATGGATATCTAAACTGAAGATACGGATATTCTTCACTGAAGAAACAAGTCATAGAAGTGCTGTGCTAGTGCAAAATATAAGAAACTTAGGCTCTAAATAAGCTTTCTGAAACTAAATGTAGTATTATAGGTGTTTAAAATATAGGATTAATATTCACACACAATTGTAGAGCTCTCAAGTGACTAGAATCTTTTTTGAGGAAACTTTATGATAGAGGTAGGAAGAAAAATATCTTTGTAGATCTAAGATTGAAAAATTTACCCTTAAGACATTTCAGAGCAGCTGGCATTCTCAAATTGTTGTTTACAGAGCTTTATTGAGCATAGTCCTGCTTCCTAAAATTTAAAATTTCTTGTAATCCTCTATCGCTTTGAATTTGAATGTCCATTATATACCAATACTTCTTATTAAAAGTAAGTAGCTTGCCTAAGTGAAACAGAACTTCTTGGCTGAAAGGCAAACTTAAAGGTTTGTGGGACCTCATTTTGGGCTCCTCCTCTTCAGTGAAGTCCAACGTGTAATTAAAAATGTTTATCCAAATGATGCATGAGAAGATCCTTTGAGAGTACTGTACTCTGCTATATTTTTATTTAATTAGAAATTCACAGAAATGATAGACAGCCAAATGGGCAGGTAAAATGGCTTTGACCTGCTAATGTTGTTTACTGCTTATCTGCTGCTGATCATTTTGTGCACCTCACTTGTTACAAATGAAAAAATAAAGGCACTTGACTCTTTTCCGTAGGCCCCCTGAGATACTCGGGTAAGGGGAACATTTTGCTGTTACTACAGTGATAGCAGGCCAAGAGATGTTCTTAAAGTTTATTTTTCCCTCTTCACTTATTTCAGTAATGTCAAGACCTTGTAGTACTGATTTCATAACTTTCAGAAGCTGTCATTCAGTTTGAAATATGATGCTCTTGCACTTTTATAACTTTTGAAAAACTACTTTTCATAAAGGAGATTTTTGTTTTGTTTTGCTAAGTTTAAGATAGTTTAATTATTAGAGTGCTGCTAAGATTGTTCAAGTGAGTTCTCTAAAACTAGGACTTTTTTGTAAAGAATAAGATTCTGTATATTTGAAAATGTATTACAGAATATTCTGTAATATATAGTTCATACCAAATTAAAATGCTTTATTTTACTCTACATATTTAAAGTATATTTGAATTGGTTCTAAAATGAATTTGTCTTGTTTTGTACAAGTCTGGGTTTTCTAACTTTAAAATAGCCAAAGAGGAAGATGTCCGTGACCATTTCCAAACCATGCTTTTGCCCATTTTCTTCTGTGGGCCACTGTGTTGATTACTGAATAATTGTGTCAATACTGAAAATCTTCTCACAGTTTGTGAAATGATTAGTTGTACTTTAATACAATTTTTGGCAAAATAGAAGGTATGATGACTGATGGAATAATAGTAAAGTATGATGTACAGCATTGGAAACAATCTTGTGGGAGACTTAACACTGAAAGGACAGTCTGATTTCTGTATTGGAGTAGAGCACTATAACTGTTCAGTATCATGGTTCATTTTCCCCTGTATCACTCTTATTGTTGTTTGGTAGTCGGCTAAGAAAAGCATTCCCATACACTGAAAGTTTAAAAGAAAACACATTGAGCTGTTCTAACAACTGGAACTGATTGTTATTTTTGCCAAATGATATTTTCTCTATACTGAAACTTTAAAAAAATAATAATTATATGCTATATTTGCATTATATTGATCGAGTAATGTTTTGTAGATTTTTTTTTTTTAAACTAGTAGCAGTTCCAGGTTTCAAAATGTAATGCAAGGTAATTGCACTTGTCAGATTCTTTTACAAAGGAAGGAATAAATGTGTGATGTGAAGTAAAAACTGTATAAAATTACAGGCCAATAAACTTGAGTAAAAGCATAAATGCATATATGGTTTCATTGCTTGTACTGTAAAAATATTGCCCAGACTTAACATAACGGAATATTGGCACACCTCAAAATCAGGATTTTTTTTCTTGGGTTAGAAGCAATCTAGTGAGAATGGCAGGTTATTTCCCTAGTGTAGGTATTTCTCTGGTGTAATGAATGAAGTAATAAAAGCACATTACCTGAAGATTGGTTTAAAAGGAAAAAAAAAATGTAGGAAACGTAAGAATTGGGGTTTTCTCAGAGTCTATGTGTATGTTGTAGCAATAGATGTGTTTCTACCTGCCATGTAAGCCTGACAAATGCTCCCTTGCACTATGCATGGAAAGTCCACTTCTCCCTCCTACTCAGTGGTGCCCTGTAAAGAGGAATTCAGCTACTGCTGTTCCAGTTCCTATCTTGTGTCACATTCACACTGCAAGACTTAGTCCAAGAGTCCCTCCTTGCTGTTATGTCACCTACAAGAGTCATGCTCCTATGTTCTGACTTCATCTGATTGCTTGCTACTTGTTTTAAGTTTCCTCTCTCATAACCAGAAGTTATTTAAGTAATTAAATGTAATAGTAATGACTGAGGGTTATGTCCAAATAGACACTATAAACTGTTTTGTTTTATTTTCAGGATTTTGCTTTTTTTGGTTTGCTTGTTTATATTTGACTTTAAAACAATTCTGTTGAGGTATATGATCAATATTTCTTCTGTTCCATTATTTAAATTTCTGTGCATTTTTTTAGTGTATAGTACTCAAGAGTTCCCTCATTGACTAATGTTTCCAGAAAGGGCATGTTATCATTCTAAGAGGACTGTTCTGGATATAACCATGGAAATATGTGAAATATTACTTCTAGACTTAGCTAGGAAGTAAGTTTCAAAAAAGTCAGTGCATAGGTGTAATCTTAATTAGCAGAGATTATTCTGACAGGAAAGCTGTGTGTGTGTGTCTTCAGACCTCATAGCCTACAGTGCAAGTGTTTTGTGGGATTGTGACCATTTACTATAATGGAAACCTTTCTCTTTATACCTCAGCATATTTTTTAGCTCTCATTTTTGGTGTTCAGCTTATTTAGAATTACATTCAAGTTTTTTTTAGGAAAGACACTGCATCTTTCTAAAAGGTTTTCTTGAGCATTTGCCAAAAAAAAAAAGAATATTTATTTATTTAATTTGTACAGTGCTTCCTTTATGTGAGTTTTTTCATTTTTACTTTATCTGCAAATTGCATTAATACTGATTGGCTGACATAGTTACTCCTATTTAAAAGAATTTTATGAAAGTTGGGATAAGAATTACTGCAGTTGAATATGATAAAAATATTCTGCTCTACAGAAAGGTGAAAATGAAAGTTAATTATGACTTATCAGACTTATTTTTCATGCCTGTGAATACAATATGTACCATGTAAATATAAATAAGTTTTTTAATATTCATGGTAAGTTAAAGCCTAAAATAAATAAGGAGAAAAAGCAAGAACTGGTTGGTTTCGAAATAAGCTTTTCAGCTTACTCAGTGCTTTTATGTGTTTACAAAGCTCCTTTGAACTCTAAAGTAGACCTAGTACCTTAGTTGAACTAGTTTTGAAAATTGACTTCTAATAATCCGTTTTCCAAATATTAAGGATTAAAACTGGTCACTAATCACCCATGCTGTCTGACTGCAAACAGAACTCCCTCTTTTTTTTTCCCCCCTAAATATTCTCATCAGGTTGTATTTGGACGGTTCTTGCATTAAGGATATAGGTATTCTGAATTTTGTTTTGTTATTGTTTCCTTATTAATCTTGGTGGTCTTAAACTAAATACAAAGTTTTCTTTCAAACTTTCTGTATTCTATAACCTCTGCTAATACAAGTCCTGTTAGGCAGTCAGTCTGCAGTAATAAGTGGAGGTCAACTTTCATTTGGGGAGAAGGGAATATAGAGATGCATGTTGGGTGGCAACATTTAATGCTGCTTCAATTCATGCCTCTGTAGTTCTACTAATTATTTTAAATCATAGAATGCCTAAGGTTGGAAGGTACCTCTAGAGACCATCTAGTTCAACCCCCCTGCACACACAGGGACACCCAGAGCACGTGGCACAGGGCTGCATCCAAGCGGGTCTTGAAGATCTCCAGAGAAGGA